>JBAJNP010010949.1:0-15592 GCA_036877545.1 Yasuhikotakia modesta
GATAGAAGTGTTTGACGTTCATGCCACAAGATGCTCCAACCAACAAGCTGTCGTTGTGCCTTAAATCGATATTTAAGCTCATTTTGTAATTTAAAGTTGCAGAAACACAACACTACGCCTTTAACAAACGTCTAACGGCTGCATCAGGAATGCGCCCCATCTCTCCGTATCAATATTGACTCTTCGCTTGAGTTTGTGCTGAGTTTGCAGGTTTAGAGATTAGGCCGTTGAATCTGGTGAGATTTTCCACCCAACTAGAAGTGACACAAAAACATTCTTACCTCACATCGCCCAACCTACCCAAACTATTTCAAGAGTCCTTTTGCTTAAGCCATGGTGTGTGTGTGTGTGTGTTTCAGGTTACAAATTGAGTTTGTGGTAAACAAATGTATGTCACACCATTTCACTCTAATAATAAGTAACAGATAGACAATATTAAAGGGTTTCTCACTGACTGAAGAATCTGAATTAATGACACGTCCTTAAAATTTGCAGGTTGATACCAGTTACCTGTAATTAACTATCGTTCAGACGTTGGGTGTTTGTTGAGACACGTAGCTGTGGGGTGTTAAACAGCGCCCAGCAAGGGGTGGACGGGTGGGGGTGTACAAAACACCTGTGTGGCTAAATCAACCACAACCACGGGCGAAACTCAAGACACAACGTCTGTTTGTGGGGGTAGAGTCAGTTTCTGCTGTGAAGAAACCTGGGCAGCAACACAAAAGGCAGGTGAGACCATCAGAGCTGTGAAACAATGTAAAGACCACCTAATGGGGGGGAAATTTGATGGCATCACTTCCTGTTGCCTTATCCATCTAGTCGCACACTAACAAGTACAACACTCACCACATTAACATAACCATTATCACAACAGCAGAACAGTTGGTTTTGAACATTTGTTGTCGTAAAGTAAATCCTCAAACTACCAGCTGCAACAACATCAAATTGAATCATTGATCCTGGAGCTACAGTGTAAACAAAACCGGATTTTGGCCGCCGTGGTTTCAACAAAACAATAAGTAAAGCAACATTTTGTTTCCCCTTTTTTAAACTCTGTCAGGTTGGAGATTATTGCATTATATTGGCATTTATTTATCCGTTTATTATCTGACCGTGTCAGAGTCACAGTGACTGATAAGAAATCCTAAAAAAATCTGTTTGGTGCATCACAGGTTATATTTATTCTGATAAATTGTCAGCCTTGTTATTCACAAGATCGTTCACAATATTCTTTACCTGCAGGGAACTTTTGGAACAACTGTGTCTCTTAGGAACAATTCGGGGGTGAATGTTATACATTCAAAGACTGTTTTCAACCTAACAGCTGCCCAACCTGCTGTTTCGTCTGACTGCCACAAATTTAATTTGTTTGTTCTTTGCGTTGAGGTTTTGAATTATAAAGGCGCCATAAAAGTGGTCCATACAACTCACATGGTCTCAAAAACCTCTGAAACAATTGGTCACTGTTGTTTTCTCAAAACAAAACTATGATATCATATGACAGTATCAAGATTTAGTATTTAGAACAAAACTACATTTAAGGTGCCATTTGCCCTGTATGACGCCTGACAAAAATGCCCCCTATTATTTGTTGGTGGAAAAAAATAATGATTTAGGCCTGAAGCAACTGGTCTTTCATGTGACGTCTGTCTCTCTTTTTGTTTATCTTTCTCTTCCTTCTAATTCTTCGACTCGCTTTGTTTTTGTCTCCACCCCCCACCCACAGGTGCCCACCCGAAACCCTGAACACACCGCAGAGGTTAAAGCTCATGCTTTGTCGTGGTGGTTCGTGAGAAATAGTCTTGGAAACCAGGATGGATGCTCTGAATCGTGTGTTTGTCTCCAAACTGACCTCGGGTCAGTGTTAATGAAAGGTCAAGCCTGGCCAAAGAGTCCTGCTTCTAGCAGGAACGCAAAAGGGGGAGAGGCAAACAGACAGTTAAACCATCAGATTAGAAACAGCATTAAACCTGGTCACCAATATTTTCAGCAAATTATAACTATAAACGCATAAACGGTAGCGGCTGAGCAGTTCTTACAGTCGTCTACTTTAATAGAAAGCAAAGGTCGTTGGTTATGCTAACGATTAGCAGTTGTTAAATTCATGACTTCACAGTAGCTTGTGACCAATTTGGGCTACGCTGATCTCCTGCTAGACGGTCTGTGAAAACTTCTTTTAACATGCTAACTGCAGAGCGCTTTGAAGATTAGAAGCCGTTTACGGTTAAGTTTGCGCTTTGGTTTCGCTCTGGGTTTGATAAAACTCTCATGGTCTGCGAAACAGGACGCGACCACGGCTGCTTTGAAGACGTGGAGGCGTGTGGCTTATCAGAAATACTCTTCCCTGCCATTCCTTGTAAAACTTTTGAAAAAGGGTGCGAGGGTAACAGGAAACCCATTCAAATTCATGATTTAGCCACTGCAATCCTAAAAGGATTGTGCTACCTAAAAATCTTTTGTCAACTTCTAAGAGGCAAAAGATTTTCCTTCTGAATTCAATATGTTTTTTCAAATAAAGATGTTATATAATAATAAATAAATAAATAAATAGGAGTTTTAACAGGTTTGTGTGAGAATTCAACCTGCAATTGCAAAACTATTCACACTTTCATTCACAAAAAGCAAGAAAATAGAGATGAACTATATGAAATAGTCTTAGCTTTGCAGTCATCATGTGCTGTAGTGCCCCTAAAAAGTTCTGAAAAGGTTTTGTTTAGGGCACTTGCTAGCAATTAAACTAGTTTTCCATAAGCTTAACTAGATAATAAGCTAGTTTTTAATACACACCGTTCTCTTCCCAAAACACCCGGAACAGGAAATGCACAGAGGACGATGATGTCATGCTAAAGATCAATATGAGGTTGTAATGTGAGATTATGACTGCAGCTGTATCATTTCCATTAACCAACCACACACACACACACACACACACACACACACACACACACACACACACAGTACTTATATTTTCTTCTCACTCTTACTCACCCGCATGTCATGTATCAAATATTTATTAACACATTTGTCATGCTAGCCAAGACCTGCAGAAAGTGTGTGTGTGTGTGTGTGTGCCCTGCTGCCTGAAAGCCCCTTTTTTAAGTCAGTGGCAGGACAAACCATGACTGTCTCACATTATTCTTCCATATTTCAAATCCTGCTCTTTGCTCTTTCAGCCTTTGAGCCTGGAGACATTAAAGGCCCCTCTTTAGAGAACAGGGTTACAAAGTCCAAGAGCCAGGGGCTGCCAGAGGTCTTCATTGACCGGCGGACAATAACACCGACTGTCTGTGACTTCAAAACACCCTCCCCCTGGTTTTACGCTAGAAACATTTGCCCCCGCCACTCACCCAAGTGCACACATCTGAGGTAACAATGATTGCATTGCTTGGGGGCCCTGCTGACTCTTAAGGGACCGTCTGTTGAGTGGCATCTCTAAACGGCCAATCACATGCCTCCTGGTAGTATGCTAGCGTACACAAAAACTCGCCTGATGACCGGACACAGCTGGCGCCCGGAATAATGGGTGGGCACGCGAGACGTTTCCCACCGAACTCATGTTGTGAATCAAAACAAAAGACTGAGAACAAAACATTGACTATGTTTGTAAACTGCAAGAAGAGTTTTACATTTGTCAATAGAGAAACAAGTGACTGGCTCTCACAGTTGCTAATGCTAACACGTTTCCAACACTTTACTAAGATATTCTGATGTTTAGCATCGCAATAAATACAAACATCATAATATCCCATAAATAAACAACATGCTTGTAATGTTATTCTTTCACATTAAAACTTAAGATCTTCATACAACAGCTCCATAAAACTTCAAACCTCCAAAATCAGACTAGAATGAGAAACCAACATGTGGCTGAGATGAGATGTTTTTCAGTCCTTTAACTCCATTGTAACTAACAACAATAACAGACTTACACATGTAGAAATCCTAAGATCTGACAACAAGAATATGTGAGACACTCTCATCCATCTTCTGCCCGTCTGGTTGTTTGATAACAAGCCCTTATGCAAATGTTTCTGACTAGAATTAGTTTTTACGGCTGATATTATCACCTCTGCTTGCATGTACCATAGGCCAAGGTCTGTAAAACATACAGGAAAAACAGCTGTAAGGCCCAAACCACAGTTTTAAACACAGCTAAACACGCTAAAAACTGAATATATACATAATCTAGTACATTATGAGTTTTAAAAAAAGTCTCTTAACTAACACAAGCTTCGTCACAGAGACAGAAAATCACCTCTGCTTGTTTGGAAAAACTGGAGGCCATTTATTCTGCACAAACTGCACTACACAAGCATTTTTTAAAAGTGACTTTGAAAGGCATTTGGGTTGTTTGAGAGACTGCTTGGTTAGTCAGTCGCAAAATAGTCTTGTAATTAAAGTAGTTTATGTCCTGGTTTTTGCATATTTAAATAGACTAAGAATTAAAAACTGGGCCAGACAATTAAACGTTGAACATTTCAAAGTGGTGCGTGTTTGAATTTCTTTGTTTCTCACAGCGACAAATCAGAAGAGCCGATCTTTTACCATAACGAGACCCCCCTAAAGGGCAAAGACCCCTATTAAACAAAACCACATCTGTTAAGGCATGTTTCTATTTTCATATACACAAATCTAACGAACAACGTTATCAAACACATTCCAGCCGAGCGGCCCGGTCCGTGCTTGCATATCGGAACCATCGGGGGGAAGAACAGGTCTGATAATGCGTTTGTGCAACTCAAAGCAGAACAGAATAACCCAAACACAAAAAGCAGGAAAGAAAAGGTGGAGTGTTTTCCTGTAGAGCAATTTTGTTTTTTTGCTGCATCAGGGACTTTTATTTTGTTGCCACAACACTGAATAATTACCTGTTTGCCCGCAAACCACCAACTGATCGTCTCTGTCGCTAAAAAAAATGTCACGTTTCGGGGGACTTTCGAAGGCTCTGACCTTTCTCTGTCGTGGGCTGGCTGTGACAAAACAGTGGCGAGGGGTTTGTGTATGAAGACGACTGTAAATACATTTTAAATATATAACCCCCCGGTGATATGCCCTAAATACATGCTGTTCTCAGAACTATTAAGCTTCAATGCATAAAAATGCAACTTAATTTATATAGGGAAAGTTAATTCTTTCTGATGAATTATTACTGTAAACAACATATTTACCAATTTATATAATATACATGTTAAGAAAAGTTTAATTAAACTGAAAGTTTAGAATTAAACTAATGTTTGTAAATAAAGGAGCATGGGCAAAAAGGGAACTTACAGTACATACAGTAGAGATACAGTACATGTACAGTACAGCTACGGTACATGTACAGTATTTGTACAGTATACGTAAAGTAGATACAGTATTCGTACAGTAGAGATACACACCTAGTCTATATGTAAGCTTGCAGCACATTCAAAGCTTCCCCCCCTCATCTGTCTGTCTGACTTAGGAAATAAGCTCGAGATTAGTTTTCCAAAACATCCACGATCCCGACTGAACACAGAGACTCATTCAAGTCCGTACGGCTCTCAGCGGCTTGTAAAATGACCTTTGACCCTCAGCAATGCTAATAACTGTGGAACGCAGGCCTGCTATGAACAGCTATCTGGATTTAACCATTTTACAGCCCATATACGAGAAATTCTTTGTCCAACCAGGCCAGTCAAAACTGCAATTTATGTGGAAAAACATTCATAAAACCAGTACAAAAAAAACTAAATACTTTTGGCTGGCACGTTTAAATTTAACTCAGCAGCACAAATATACGGGTCTAGATGTTTCTGTTTTTTTATTGAGTTTTACAATGTGCAAAAACGAAACCACAAACTTCTGCACAATAAAGGTTCTGTGTGTGTGTGTAAGAAAAAAATGTGTAGATCTTATTTGTGCTTCATGGAAAAAAGTCAGTCACACAAACTGGGAACAACATGCGGATGAGTAGATATTGGCTAAAATTTTGTTTAACAAAATATGAACTCACAGCGTTTGCCAGTCTAGCCAGCGTTTATTGCCGCTCGACAACGTATCTGTTCTGAAGGAGCCGAAACAATGTCAACAGTCAGCAGTCTGTTCATGTTTCAATACACATGAAACAGGCAAAATTAATTAAAAATCAGCGTAAAGGAAAAATACAAACTCCCACAAGCTACGAGAGTTTCGGCAGGCTCACTTACTGCCAGACACTTCCAGGAAAACGGCACTTCCTGGTTTTGTTCCCGAGGCACTGAAGGAATCTCAGGCCTCTCCCTAAACAGATCCCAAACAATCACCGCAAACTACCCTTTAAAACACAATTCATAAGATGTTAATATTTAATATACCAATATGATAAAGCTATAAATGGTTTGGCCCATTTCAGCCTTTTATCATTTTTACTGGTAAATTCCCAATCGATAAAGATCATTGTGAACAGGTCACTGTAAAAATGATGGTTAAATCAGTCCTGGAAATGTTACTGGTAAAATAAGCTGTAAAATTACCAATAAATTACCATTACCGGTATGCTACGTGTGAACGTATCAGTCTACCTGTATGCATACAGAACACACTGTATTTTCATATAGATTATGTGTCTACTGAAGACAAAGATGTCTAATATGAAACCGTATGTTTGGATGCAAAAGTAACACGCTATGTTGTAAAACACCATGCAGCCATTTAGCGTTCGCTTGCACACGGTCAATGACATCTTACCAGTAAAGTAATTCTGGTAATTTACCAGGGTTACTATTTGAAAGGAGCACAAACATTATTATATTTACCACCTCCAGCCCTAAACCCTAATCCTTACAGAAACATCTTGACACTCATAAACTGTCAAAATCATGTGCACTCAATAAAACCCAAATTTATAAGTACGTTTTTGTTACAGTTGGCCCTCACATATTTAGTAAAGCCTGTACACACACACACACACACACAAACAAACAAACACACACTTTATAGGGCCACCCCAACTTTCACCACAGCCAACACATAGTATTTCTTTAAAAGAACAACAAAATACAGCAGTGACCTCATTTGTGCCTGAAAAATACCCATATATTTAGACGATTTTGCAAAGTGCAGTCCAGAAACAGCTATTGCATAACACCTTCAATGTTTCGGTCACCATAGTGATGCACAAACCTCTGTGAACTACAGTAATAATGAATAGCTTCGGTACGGGTGGAGATGGGTGGTGCATTTAATGACCGGGGAAATGTTTTACATCACTCACAAAAGCCTATACAAACATCTCTAACTGATATGCATAAAGAGATTCGGCCGTTCGTCTTAACATAACGCTGCCTCAAAAATTCAAGTCATAATCGGCGACTGGCGGCCGGTATGTGTTTGTTATTTCTCAGCAGGACAGAAAAACCTTCAGCAACGGTTGATTGGATAATAAAAATCGAGAATACAAAATAACTTTCGGCCATTGTCACAAAAATCACAAAAAACATGTCATTTTCATGAACAGCGACAATGCATTTACATGCGTGTCGTTTTAATATCATGCTAGCATTTTATGCAAACTTAGCATTCATACAAACGTCAGTGTTTTGATCATTCTAAACCGCAACTGAACCTTAACCATGAAATCGGCAGAGTTTAAACTTTTAAATAGCACTTAATGCATGCGTGACACACTGTAAATGAACCTACATTATTAGTCCAACCAAGTTTAATAATAATCAACAGACCAAATAGCTGTAATTTTATATATATCTCCACTGTATGTCTGACCAGGACACAGGTTGAATATAATTCAGAACAAACTCATATTCCAGGTGGTTTTGAGATCACCAGACAATTCCTGTAAATATGCAAGTGATTGTGCCAGGGCTTAAAATGAGACGTGAGCTCAGAGCTTCAGTTTGTATATTCCGGTGTGTGTTTGTTGTTAAACATCAGTTCTGGATCATTTAAACCAGTCAGGCCCAAATGTGTTGTTTAAAACACACACATACACTCTCTCTCTCTCTCTCTCTCTCTCTCTCACACACACATACACACTCTCTCTTTCTCTCTCACACACACACACACACTCTCTCTCTCTCTCTCTCTCTCTCTCACACACACAAACACTCCCTCTCACACACACACACACAAACACTCCCTCTCACACACACACAAACACTCCCTCTCACACACACACAAACACTCCCTCTCACACACACACAAACACATCTAAAGAGTCAAGCAATGGCTAGCACAGGGGCTTACATAAACTCAGTGACGTAAGCTAAGATATGATAAGATTAACTAGGAAAGTTAATCTTGACTCTGCAAGTATGACGCGCTAACGTTCTGTGGTAACTGTAATGGTTTAGTACAGTAGAGCTGGAAAAATCAGAACATGACAGAATGTATTGGCATTATGAGTAGAACAGACTTTCTGTTTACAGTAACGGTTTGCCAGAGAGCTGGTGGAAACAGCGAGTGCTTCGCACTTTGCCAGCATGTTAGCAATGCTATAACACTCCACAGAGTGTCAGAAACTCCAAAAACAACCACTTTGACCTTACAGAGCCACACACACGCTATGTTAGCACATGTCCACACAAGCAATCACATTTACAGACCGATTTTTTTTCCATTTACAGTGACATAATTTCCCAAAAACTAGAATTAAACATCAATCACTGCAAATAACAACGAGAGAAAGAAAGAGAAAGACAGAAAGTGTGTTAACAGAATTCATCTTTGAGTTGATTTGTGCAAACACACAACTGCCTACTTCATTTTCAACGCGTGAAAGCAGAGATGAACCATAACAGTGAGATTATAAATGTTAAACAATCAAGACTTAAACTGCATTCACACAGAATTGCAGGCACATTAGATTAAATTGGTTTTTGTGTGGTAGGACAAACACAACCACACCCTTGCTGTTTACAAACCCTGTCCAAACCACGTTCACGTGCCCCTCGTGAGTTCAAAATCTGTCCTGATGGACGAAGCAGTAGAGAAACGTTTAGTTTTCCAATTCCACTACCATCACCTTTGCGTTATCCTTTTACCGTTACTATAGCAACAAATTCAGATACACCGATTGCTATAGTGGTGCAGCTACGTGTTGACTACGCTGTCACAGCTAATAAATCTGCGTTCACTAGCAGAGTGACACTCAGTAACTGGAATCTTATTTGTAAGCCAAACTGGATTTGTGTGCAGTGTGAACAGAAATTTGGAAGCGATTTGACTCCACAACACACTCATATGAAACGGCTCGCCGGCAAGCTGCAAGGTTCACCGACTTCACGTTCTGATTGAAAGAGAAAAACATACATACAGCGCCAACATTTATTTTGCCATGTGGAAACGTTTAAATGGTCTCGCCAGCCGCCGAGTCAAACCACAGCACTGCGCTGCTTTTAGACCCACCCGAATATTATCTGCAGTCTGGGTCTGCTTAGATGAGCCACACCGAGCCCCCCATACTGAACATCAAACCCACATCCAGCCTAAACTCCTGCGCTATCCCATCATGCTTTGCAAACTGCAACAACGCAAGGCCATAAGGTGTTATGTTGCAATGGACCTTTAAAAGGGACATTCCATGTTATGCTGGGAATTTAAGCCAAACTATGCCATACATAGACTTTACACACCAAAGAATGTCACTACTGCATAACTGATACACACTTACACTTACATACACTAATGCAAAGGCAAAAGTTAACATAAACCAAGTCCATATAGAGTCAATAGTGAAATTAAGTCAATGGGTAGTTTAATATTAACTGATCACTCACAATGTGCATTTATCTCCATGGTAATCAGTCTTGCACTGACTAATACATTCCAATATATTGTAAAATATTCCATTATCCGCTCTTCATTATACAAAAACACCATTAAAACATTACTTGTGGGGACAAACGATGGGCACAACCGTATGTAAAACACTGTCCCAATGCTTTTGTGATGTTCAGGATATAGAAATGATATGCAAAATGGTAGCAAGGGGGTCAGATCAATGTACAAATAAGCAAATATTCGCCGTCCTGTTTTGCCAATGCCTCCGTTTGAGGAAGTTCAAATACAGGACAACATATCACGCAAACTAAATGTATTAAACCTTGTGTATCTCTATGACAAACTCTACAATCCTATAGAATGAAGGAAGCAAACTTTATAAAAACAAAGCAAATTAACAAGCACTGATTCAATGCATTTAGTACAAAAGTGTTTGTGACACAACCGCAACATCTCCTAGTTTCTCTCAGAAAGGCCATTGTTAAGTCCATATGTCTCACGCAAGCAGCAGACTTACAACAAACAAATCCACACTTTTTGCCTCTGTCTTCAACAAATAAATGACTTCCAGGTATTATATCAAAACGTTTGTCCCTGGGAAGGAGTCTTTGTACAAAACAAACAGCCGCTTACAGCTTATTACGGCATGTTTGTGTACAACTGGTCGGTTTAACTGGTAAACAAATCTGCTTACAAAGACGATTCACTAAAAATCAAAACTTCTGTCATTATTTACACACAAAAGAATATGTTTGGCAAAACGGCCTCCATTGACTTTCTATGGGTGTGTTTGTGTGTGTGTGTGTGTGTGTGTGTGTGTGTACTGGACGTGACTTAATGCATGAGTCTCTGTACAGGCCTGGGCAGGTCAGCAACAGCCAAAAATGTCCTACAGGTCAACTGGGGGTAAATTTTCCTTTTAGGGACTCTGGCCTCTACTATCATTCTTATATAACCAAATGCAAGTTATACTAAACAGCTAAAGATGTTTAGGGGATCAAACACACTGAATATGTATAAGAAATGCATGTTTACAAAAGCACTGCAAAAATATCCACAATACACTAACAATGTGACAACATAACCAACACAGTAAGATTATATTCATATAAATCAATATGCAGCTTTATCATAAATGCTATTCATACGAGTTTGACATCGAGGTAACAAATGCAACACGAAAACACACTTGAAAATAATGTACATGATGAAAATGACATCATTGATATGCACATTTACATCACAAGCCTGAACTTATATCAGCTTAAGGTATCTGAGTGATAAAAGCTTATTGGATGTATGTGTTTATCAATGAAAGGCTGAAGAAAAACAGGTCAACTTTCTTCTGAATGGGAATAACGCCATCTTGAGGCCATGTGATCTTACATACAAAGCAACAAAATTACATACAAAGCGTAAAAAAAGTTATATGCACTTTAGGTGTAAAGTTTATAAACGACGTACACGTGTTTGCATACGGAGGTCATTCAACTCACATAGACGCAGATACGAGCCATTGAAAGCCATTTTACAACTCGTCGTCATTCACTGAAGATGCTCTCATAAGTTTCTCCAAGATGTCGCCGTGCAATCCCGTTTAAAAAGTCAAAATAAAGCTATTTACTTCAGGATTTGCTTCAATGTACAGTCAGGTGTGTCCGCCGCCGCCATCTTTGATGTATGACGTTCGCTGTCGTCATAACGTTAATCGACGCTGTGCTGACGTTATAAATAATCGACGTATTATTTATTTATTTGTTATTTTACGTGTGTCAGCCTAGTAACCATTTAGTTCACATCTATAAAACGTTACAACAAGCTTAGGGACTTAATAGTGTCCACTAGTTTTTGACACACTATCTCTCAGTAGTGCACGATTGGGACACTTTGTGATGCATCTAGTCTTACATACAGATTTTTTTTAAAGGCTCAGTCACAGTTAAACCAAGAAAAGCAGCATTTTTCTTCTGTCTAGTGCTTGTGTCCACATTATTTTAAACACATATGTAGACAAAAATGTCTGAAATTACATATTTGTATCTGTTACTGCACTCAGCTTAAATAAGTTAATTCAAGTTACAACAAAAGTGAACCACACTATTTTATTCAGACACAAGAGGGAGACATTTTGGCCTAATACGTTTTGGCACATCAGCCACATGGTTTTAACCCTAATTGCTTCTGAAATGTAAGAGTTTTCATTTATTGCACAAGTCTGTGCATGTGGTATATAGTTAAACCTTGTAATCCTGTAAACTTTATAAGAGCAAACATCTGACATTGGCCTCAACGCTGACTTGAATGTTTGGACACCATCACAGGTGCGATTGAGGAGGGAACGTTTCGGAAAAAGAAGAGGAACAGGAAGTGAAAGGTACCTCTGATGTCACCAGGTGACCAGATCGTATCCGTCCATCAATCCCTCCATCTGTCCAACTGTGCATTTGTTTTGGCAAACATTTGTTAAGTCTACTTTAAAGTATTCAATATCATATATTGGCCTAAACTTCAAATACACCAACACACGTCAAGTGAAACCATCACAAAGTACATTTATTGAGGAAGGAGGAGTAAAAAGTACAATATATAAAAAATACAAATCTCTAAGAACGTGGATACAAAGTGCATAGCTACCATACATGCCTGTAGCGCTATGACTGAAGAGCTAGTCTATGGAAAGATAGATCACAAACGTGGGCATCCGGGCATTATAACCCTTTAAAATATTGAAATAAAAGTATATTGAAATAATTGAACTTGTTATACACACAGACAAACACCATTTTATTCAGACACACAGTTCTGAAGTTCTCAGTGACATTTAGCGAGTCTTCATCTAACATCTGTGTGAAAACATATTCAGTTCGTATTGCTGTGATAGGACAGGTCAGTTCTCTTATAAACTGTGTTGAGTCTTCAATAAAACAAAACATGAGACAAGTGGTGCAAATAAATATGAAATAAATAAAACGTTATAGCTGTTGTTCAGTCTTACACGTCTTATATTTACAAATAACGCCATTTAAGTGCCTCTGAAACAACGTTTTTTCTAAACCAATGTTACCGCAATAGTTTTCAATGTGATACTGTTACAAAGCTGCCATCATCAAAATACTCTTTTTAGTTTAAAAGCTAAGATGCCTCTCGCTGTGTGGTGTGAAAAGTGAGTTCTGCACAAAATTAAAACTGCATTATTGGAAAAAATACTCTGGACATACAGTATAAATATTCATGACAGCTTATCAGGACTGTAAATGTATAACAAATGTACAAGCTGACATTGGTTGCGTTGGACCTTTCGATGTTCAATATAATTGATGTTTTCCCTGAAGAAAAAACAAACAAACGTATAATATAGAGAAAATATAATATAGAAAAAAAGCACAGCAAAACACATTTGCCAAGTACAACATATTTACAGTAGGAGGTATTTGAACTTCTGTAAATTAATCAAATAAATAGGCAAACCATGGACTTTTTGGCATAGAATGAGACAATATTGAAAATATCCAATGGCGAATGACTCCCTGTAGTAATTTAACAACACTGACATCCTAAGACGTCGCATTGCAATCAAACTCGGATTTTATTTTTATTTTTACTTTAATTTATATACAAAAATATACTATGGGACTGTCTCAAAATCTGCCCACATAATTCATACTGCAACATGGTTGCAAAAAAAAAAAACTTTATAATTCCTTAAGATTTCATGCAAAGTTCATGCAGATTTCCATCAAGACCATCATGCTTGACACTCTCTTTTACAAAATCCTCAAATCTACAGTTCTCAATATTTACATCAGTACACTGAGTACAAGCGTGTGGACAGTCAGACATCATTTTTGGTTGGCATGCCCAGTTTGCAGCAAAACACTTTCCGGGTTGTATTTAGCAAAATTGATTTAATTTTAGGGTAAAATTTCCCTTTAACTTTAAACCAAGAAAAAACAGAAACAGGGAATGCCATAACAAAAGATAAATACTTAAGGCTTCCCTAAATAATGGCTATGCCCTGACAAAATTGTAGAACGCTACCATTTTTATTTAGCTAGAATTTAGCAACTGCTAGACTGTTGACTGTTTTTTCCCACCAAAAACCTCACCTCAAAGAAAAGACACAATGGTGATACAAATGCCCCAGTTAAGAGTATAATAGCTACGTTGGTTCTTTGTATTTGTTTGCATGATGTTTGTAAATCCAGCATTCTGTGAGTTGGATAAAGAAACTCATTTTCTTGGTCTACAAAAAAAACAAGCAAAAAATCCACAGAAGGAGGAGTAAATTGGAATAACATGGTACCATGCTCTGGAAAAGACCATTTCAGTCGATAAATAAAGCAACAGAACTGAAAGAGACACAAGAAAACAAAAATGGGAAACACAAACAAAGATTCAGCTGCTCTTGAATCCGCCAGAATGTCTTTGAGAGATTCGTGACTCTCGAAGGCTTCCCAAGAAAGTACTCTGGGAATGTGACATCACCATTCATCATCAGCATCCTGCTTCATTTTGATTGGGTGAGAAGCAGAAGGCGGGTCCAGTTGTGTGGGAGAAATCATTTCTTGATGGCTCTGAAGTTCCACCTTTTCCAGGTCACCCTCTTCCTCCTCCTGTTTTTTCTGACAGCAGGGCTTGTATAGATGAGGGTCTATCAACACCTCTCCAAAGCGACCTTTGTAGACGATTCCACAGCAAACCCGTTGCCTACAAAGATTTGCAGATGTCAGCTACTTCTGTCTTTAACTAGGAAAGGTCTGATTTAAGGGTCAATTATTTTTTGAAATACCTTTTCCAGTACGTCAGGTCCAGAAAGGAAAACACAGGGGTACGGGTTGAGCCAGAAGCCAACTCGGAGTCAGAGCCGTCATCCGATTGGTTACTGTAGCTCGGTGACTGGGCGGGGCTTGCACTGGAGGTGGTGCTGTGAGCATCGGAATCTGTGTATGAGAGGAAGCAATCAGAACCGAGCTGGACTGATGTAAACAGGCAAACACACACTTTTGCATTAAACTCACTGTGTCTTTTCAGTTCCTTCTGAACCCGAGCGATTTGGTTCGGACGAATCTGTCTGGACAAGGATTTGACTTTCTTCGACTTTATTGTCGTTTTCAGGCTGGGTCCCCCTCGTGCATCAACCACCTGTGAGAGACAATAATCTTTATCCACAGCTTTTCCAAAACCAAATCCAGTGATCCCAAAACTATTATCCCAAGAGACCCCACTCCCAAAACCTAAGACAGTTATTTAACGTTATTTGTAAGGACGCTTTTATATTGTGCAGGAAATAAATTCTACTTTGGATGCTATAATGCATCTGTGTGTGTGTGTGTCCCACCTACTGGGAATAAGGTGGGAATTTTCACGGGACTTACATGATTCCAGTTTTTCTTGCAGCCAACCGGAAGCTTCTTCCAACGCTTCACCAGCAGGACACAAGCGTTGCAGATTTCACCAGAGCGAGTCTCACTTAAACTGTAGAAGAACAACCATCTCATTTTAATGACACCGGAAAAACCCACACACAAATCTAACAGTTTTCCGGGAATGTCCAAACTTACCCGAAGCAGCTCTGGAAGTCCCTCTCGTAGCGTTTGCTGTCGGTGAAGCGGGAGCTGGAGGATTTTGCCCTGCAGATGCAACATCCATCGAGGCTGCGGTACATCTTCGGCTTATGAAAGCCAAACATCTGACAGGGTTTGGGAATAACAGGTTATAAATCTCTCCTCTCATGCTTCAGATCCACACCGTTTCCACATTGTAAACAGGTGACAATAACAAGTTATATGTTTACTACATTGTCTGCACCAGTACAATATAATTGAACATGGGATGATCTCACATAGAGAGA
>JBAJNP010010950.1:0-15590 GCA_036877545.1 Yasuhikotakia modesta
GCAGCACGCGCTCATTCTTTAAAACATCTGATTGGCTGTTTGCGTGTCATCAGCAGCACGCGCTCATTCTTTAAAACATCTGATTGGCTGTTTATGAAACACGATCTGCACGCGCGCAATTTAATGACAATATTGAGGCTATACCGAAGAATTTTTATATTGTTACTGACAATTGCATACCGTCGATAAATATTGATACCGTTTTATCGCCCAGCCCTAACCATGACCACATCTGGACATGAAAGACTTCCTAAAAGACTACAAGAAGCAACAAAGAAAAGTGCAATATATGCTCTCAGAACAACAAAAGGCACCAATGAAGACCCTTGAGGGCCAGAAGTGCCAAAAAAGAGGTGGGAAGAGTGTGGGAGGAACAAGGGCCCCCTGGGACGCCTAAGCTACAGCCGGAGTGAGACCTCCTGCCTCTGTATGTGAACTCTAGGATTTCTCCCCATAGCAGCCTGAAATTACCACCAGACCCACACATCTACAGGAAACACCTCCCACAAGAAGACAAAAAAACAATTTCTTGGGCTTCCTGTATATACAGCATAATATATGGGCTTGTGATGGCAGAAAGGAGAACAAAGAACGTTGACCTCTACACTACCGCACTACTGTCGTTCAAGATGAGGTCAGACTCCCGCCATTTTCTCAAGGATGCAAGCAACTAGAGCTCGGTACTCCACGCTCTCTGCTTTCCAGCACAAGGTCGCAGCACAACGGGTCTTTTCAACGTGTCGCCCACGCTTGGATGAAACCACACTCTGACATGCTCTGAGCAGGCCCCCAGTTTCAGGCCCCTAGGGGAGCAGCTAGCAGAGGACTGGCTATTGCAAAAGCAAACAAAGTTCCAGATGAGGCACTCAGGCAGGATGTCAGTCTGAGTCTACAGAAATCCCCCTTCCCACTGCTACACGTAGCCCAAGAAATAATTCACAGACATTTTAAAGAGCAAGAGTGTCTTGCAAAGCATCTCCCAACAAGGAGCAAAAACAAGAAAATGTCTGTGCAAAGCTTTAGATGAAGAAAATTTTCAGAAAATTCAGAAAAATGTAACTGTAGAAAAACTGGGAATAAGAAAAATAGCTTACTGATAACTGAAACTACAACAACGAATCAATCAGTTAATAATGACAGCAATAAAAATAATACATAATTAGTAGTTGCAGTAATTCTGATAACTGGTCTTTAAACATACAAAACGTAATAGCAACAGTCTAATCATAATGAGGACTTTCTGGTGGAGATTTATCCCAGTCTGTGTTAGAGAATAAAATCCATGAGGATTTTGTGATTTTAGTTCACGCTGCCCGAGCTGAGAGAGCTAAAGGAACATTACATTATTTTGCTGCAGCTAAATCTTAATATAAGCATGTAACAGAGGAAAAACAGCCATCTAAATTATTTTTATCATCACTGCCATCAAAATAAATTTAGAACCTCAAAAAAAAAATAACAGACAGACAAACCACTCAGTCACCACTCATCAAATATGAATATGTTTATTTGAGCTGAAAAAATGTGGTTTAACACAAAGTTGGCCTAGTTTGTCCACGTAAAATGGCCTGGGTAGTCAGCCATTTTCTGTTGTTCTTGCCAGGCAATAATTTAGAGGCGTCCTAATGGAAGAGACATAATTACCTATGTAGGACTAGAACTACACTGACAAATAATTGCATGAAAACTAAACATCAAAAAAGCAAAGCATTCTCCTTGGTACATTACCTGCCCAGTGGATTTTGGACTTTTTTACTGTGTTTGTATATATTTGGACGCACAAATCACCTTCACAAATATTTAAAGTAGGGCTGGGCGATATGACCAAAAAATTTATCACAATATAATAGTTCATATTGATCGGTATCGATAATGATTGACATTTTTAACTTTATTTTATTTTTTTAAAAGACAAGTATAAAACTTTACATTTAACCAGTTTTTTTATTTATCCACATTATTAAGGCAAATTATATTAGTTTTAGCAGTCAAAAACCTGTAAACAAAAGTTTCTTTTTTGTCTTAAAACAGTAAGTGTTAAAAACACAATAGCGCATATGTATTAAGTGACGTGGCTCTCACTATATTCGCCCTGCTGTCAGTGGTGATGCAGACTTGGTTGCTTTCATTCAGACCCATGAGACCAGGGCATCAGTCAGGTTTTGCGCAATAAATTACCCTGTGTGGTCTTCGGTAAAATATGCCGTTTCCAAGCATTTACTCTTCAGATTTGAATCGCTGTCTATGAAATGCGCACTTAAGCTAATATACGAATCACATGTGCGACTCGTCCACATAACTGCGGTTTTTACAAGCTTACACGCAACATTGTTCTGATGTTGGTCGGAGGAAAAGAAACCAAAAACAGTGACACTGCGAGCTGACGTGTTTTTATTGACAATCTCCTCACCGCCGGCGCTCATCATGCGCGCCTGCGATGACGCAACCGAACCGAGAGGGACGCAACCTGCCTGTTTAGATCTGATTGGCTGTTTGCGTGTCATCGGCAGCACGCGCTCATTCTTTAAAACATCTGATTGGCTGTTTATGAAACATGAACTGCACGCGCGGAAGTTAATGACAATATTGAGGCTATACCGAAGAATTTTTATATCATTACTGACAATTGTACACCGTCGATAAATACTCATACCGTTTTATCGCCCAGCCCTAATTTAAAGGGCTTTATTTTTCCTCATATGTTCCTATTTTCCAATTTCTCAAACTCTCTGGCAGGGAACAAACTTACAATGCAGCACAAAACATGTCTTATTGTCCACAGAACAATGGGGCATTCCTTTCTTTTCCTTTATGCCTGACATGGAGCATCCCAGTGCCAACAACCACCTGCAGGAAAAAATTATGCAAACGCATCCAGAGCATTTTCCTGCATGTACACGTTTATATGTGTGTACACATTCTTTGTGTACACACACATATAAACATTCACTCCTCCACAAAGGCCTGGTGCTTTCCTGCAGTTCTGCTACCGAGATGGGATGAAGCTAGCTTGAGTAAAACAGAGCATACACTGTTCATACCCTTTTACAAGCCAGCAGTGTCGGCTCCCATCCCATTAAGCCAGCCTTCAGGGAGCTACACTCACATAAAACTCACAACATCCTGCACACTGACGCTCATGTTGCCAGAATTCCAAGTATCATGCCATAAGCAAGTCTGTTGATTATCTTCTTTCCTCAGCAAACAAGATCTGAAACTAGGAATGCAAAGAATTGATTATGAAATCTGTGTTATAAAGCAAAGATGCAAGGAGCATTTTAGACAAGCTCTAAGAAAATGCAAATACTTATCTCCACAGCTTATAAACAGCTGCACAGCTTATCCATGACATGCACAAAGACAATTACGGAGAAAACAAACTAATCCACAGATAGACTGATTCAGCACAAGAAGACCACATAATCCAGATGTTGATATCCCTTTATGAATAAAGAAAAAGACCAATAATTTGTCTGCAGAGGGTAAAGCAGAAATGCTGTCATTCTTTGAAAAAGATGTTCCCGTGCCTGTGGTCTGGGACTCCAGATTTATTTGCGGTCACAGGGCAGGTTTTGTATTCACTAACTCCTTGAAACATGTGAAATTTGCCACTATGGTGAAACACCATCGCAAGCCGTCCAACAAAGTGACTCAGCAAACGTCAGCACTCAGTTATCACATCTTGAGAAAGTAATAAGAAATCCATACAGGATTTTTTGTTATGGTCCCCATTGACATTGGCATTAGGCATTCATTTGGCTTAATTAAGTATAAGGGGTATTGTGCTGTAGATTTAAGGGCATTGGGCATCTTTGCCTCGTGGAAGTTGCCATCTTACTGGATTTAAGGGACAAAATGCTTTGTGCATTTGAAATCCTTTTCTTAATCATTCTTAAATCACATGATTTTGGTCCAATTATTACAGCTTGTTTTCACCCAAAGATTGTTGTTAATTCCTAATCACTTAAAAGAGAATCTATTTGCATACAGACACTAAAGAGGGTGTAATTATCTGGGTGTGTTGAAATTTCAGTGCCAATCAGAAGTTTAGACTTCTTAAGAACATTTCTATGGCCACCTGCAACTCAACAGTCTGTTTACCCAAATTTACTCAAATTTGCTTACTGTGCATTGGAAGATGCAAACAATATAATTGTAGTTGTTTTGGATGATCCCATGCAAAAGCAAACATAAAATGTGACCTTTTTACACTTTGTCACAAACAAATGACTCTTATGAGCTGTTTTTGTAGGTTCAAAAGATTAATAAACTACAGCTTTATTAGTTTGATTCAATCTAAACAGTCTAAAGAATTAAATCTGAATTGACATCTGACACACTGACAACATGTTTATTTGGAAACACACAATTTTAACTAATTTGCATATGTTTTTGTTTTGTTTTAAAATGTTGGTTATTTACTTGACCAAACATGGGGCTTGTTCCTTCACTGAACAGGATTCTCTAGGAAACCATGCATAACACTAATTGTTTTTTTCCATTTTTATGTTACTGCATTATTTCATTAAATATAGGATTTGTATGAGAATAAGGAGGTTGTAATCAGGTCATAATCAATGTTTATTGCAAATCATCACCTTGGAACAGAGTGATATCTCACTCGTTTAAATATGCCAACAATTTAATGTTTTGCATCATGTTGAGGATAACCACTTGGTCGACATAACATAGAGAAAGCTGTCTAGTGTGTGGATCATGCAGAGTCATGACAAGACCTCAAACATCTGCTAAAGGTCAGATTTCCACTGTATGCAACCAATCAATGTAGCCCAAAGAACTTCCAAACAAAGAATAGTGTTTTGCACAAGAGAAGGAACCTTGCCCTTCATTTAAAGGACACTGATTTTATACACTGAGTAATCCCCTCTAGGCAGGACAACCCACTATCCACTGGACAAACAACACAAAGACTTGTGAAGTTTTACTTGTTTTTTGTTGCCAAAGCACTCAGAAAGATTTCAATTGAACCTACATGATCTCTGCGTCACAGCTCCTCCTTAACATTTACTACATACAATGTTTTTGATGAAATTTAAAGCAGATATCCCCAAAACGATATCATGCACATTTGCATTTGGTTTATGATAAAGCTGATGAACAATTTCACCATTGTTTATGGGTCCTGACAACAGAAAAGATTTTGCCAAAACAATTCATATTATATCTACAACAGAGGTGGATGGTACAACTTTTATTATTTGGTAAGTGTTGCTTAAGTTTATATAATGTTAGTAATATATTTATAACTACAATACATATTTTAATAACTACACAGTCATGCTCACATAACATGTATTATAACCATATATTATTTATAGTGAATTCAATGTGTACATATTTTTTTCTTGTCAGGACTTGCCTTCCCTGGGATCGAACCCATAACCTTTGCGGTGTTAACGCAATGCACTACCAATTGAGCTAACAGAATATTTATATTATTTAAGCAATTTTTTGTCACAATACTCAATGCATGTTTTCTGTAATTCTCACCTGTGTATAACATATTCCAGTCCTACCCACTGATTGCCACAATGCAGTACAGACAGTATAATATACAATATACATTATATGTGGTATATACAGTCATATTACTCAGCCCTAGTTTAAAATTGGATACTTAATTATCACATGGAACAATGCACGGCTGAAACAATGCACGGCAAAAAATCTAAGACCTGCACGTTTGCATCAAAGGTTTCTTGAGTATGGGAAAGATAGTTCCACAGCATGATAAATAGACCAGATTTCAACATTGTTCCTGGACAGTCCTTTGCTTACTATAATTGCACTCAAATTTCCCCTGAGATTTTCACTAAATCTGAAGTGCAGCATGCTGTGTCCTACATGCCAAAGCTATGCACAGACTGTGTGTGTGTGTTTGTCTTAAAGGCTGTCTTGGCTCCAGGCATATACACACCTCCCTTTGGGCCTCTCTTTAAAGGTGTGTCATGTTGCACAATGCTGCCTCCAGCTTGTGGGTCTTTTTAGCCCCAGGCACAACAAAACTAAATAAATGCCTTTAAGAACCTCGTTCAGATCCTGCCAAACTGCCACCAGAGTTGTGACGTTAGGACAAACTGAGACAAAGCAAACCTTTAAACTTATTTTCTTCCATATGTATCCCACCTTAAACTGGATTCTGACACTTGTGCAAACACAAAGCATGCGTTACTTGTCCTCGAAGGACTGGACAAAAACTCTCAAGCTGCATTACAACATTTTCTCTGCTTTCTACATTTCCTGCATCTAAGCAGTGCCTCCACATGCATTATTGCACAATAACATCCGTGACTATTAAGAAAGGGAAGTACTGCTAGATACTGCTGTCCAATATTGCTCTCAGGAAGTGACAATATTGCTCAAAGCAAATCACTCGTGCCCAAATCGTCTATGCTGTAGTTATGTTACCGTTATGAGCCAACAAGAGATCACTTGTTCAAAAGCAAATTTAATTAAGATCACATTCCAGCAAGCTTGTCAAATAGCACCACTGCCACCTTAGATGGACGTGCTAAAAACAGCTAAGCCCTTAGAGTAACAGTCCATTTATTTCATTTGTGAAAGTATGCACTGAAAATGAATACAGTACAGTCTGAACAGCACACATCTGGTTTTGCTTAAGAGCACATTCAACAAAAGTTGAGAAGGATCGGCACACAAAAAAGGGCTCCAAGACCGCACAGGCTAAGTTGTACATTCCTTTCTACAGAACGCTGGGCTAACATTGTTTGTGTGTTTTTTTCACTGTCTTAACTAGAGCTTTAAAAGTCTTCATCAATGGTGCATCAACACAAACACACATTAGCACTTTTAAAGATATAGTCTTTGTGTGTCACAGATCTGTTGCAGAGCATAACAGGATATACAAGACTACTTACTCATTGCATCACCCAAGAGCTATTCAGACCTCCACAACTAATGTGTCCGTTCACACAGAGAGAGGTCAGCCAGTGCGGCACCAATAAATGCACTTGCATACTTTGATGTGTGCTTTACTGAGAGATTGGGTTTAACTTTTAATTAATGATTTTTGCTATATGTATTCTTAACTTAATTAAATATTTAAATATCCATAATTCAACTTTGCAGCCATTCTGCAGTGTAGCCATATCACAGTAAAACAATTTAGTTCCAAAAAGGTATAATCCAAACTGAAATGTAAAACATGACATTAAAATGTAACATCTTATAGTTTGCATTAGCTAGGATTTACAAAATCCTTGCTTAAAAGTGATTTCTGTAGAGTTTGATGTATGTTTTTCATACGTAAGCTAACAATATAAAACTCTAGTACACTATAGCATTAACATATAACATGCATAGCATTAACAATTAGTTAAGTAGTTAAATAGTAATTTTTTATTGAAAGATGAAAATGTGCCAGTGTTAATAAATAAAGAATTTGATTACCTACAACACATTTGGCTCTGACCTTCTGACATTCTGTAAAAACACATTGTTAGGATTTCTGTCATGCCAACTGATGTGGACCTTGAATACACTGCAGATAGTGAAACCTGTCTCTCCTCTTTTTGGAATTAGCAAAGTTAAGCACAAACCTGTTCAGTGCTGTAATTCACACCGCTGGGCTGTTCTTACTATAGGTTACAGTCCAATCAATGGTTAAACACTTTAAACAGTGTTTCTCTCTGTGTTGTTCTATTGAAATGTCACTTCATCTGTATCTTGAAGAACACAAATTGCAGAACAAGCAAATATTCGGAGAAATACAAAATACAGAAAAACACAACATAACATCTTACCATGATATTAAGTTGTTACTTCTTAAGTTGATACATCAATGTTACTTCTTAGGTTAGACGTGTCAAAAAAAATGGCATTACCAGCTATATTCGTTCATTTGAAATGGCTTCTTAGGACAGGAGGGAACTCCGCTTGCCCACAAAAAAAGAGCCCAGCCCCTTCATGGTGCACATACAAATTATTTCTATTATATATTCAAAGTTTCACCAAAATTATTTTAAAAAGGCCCATAGATTTTTAGAAAATTCCATAAGACTTAATGTCATTGAGCAACAGAGTGGGGTGTTTCTTTAGTGAATGAATAAGTCAATAAAGATCTAGTTTCAATTTCAGAAACTCATTTGCTATGATAAACCACTGTTTGAACGAATCGATTGAATCAATGATTCGCTATTGCGAAAATACAACCTTGATCATGAGCAAAGACCTGCGCTCCACTCTGTATTTAGAGTAACGATTTAGTTGAATTGTACGAAAACCTGAGCATCATTCACCTAATTCTAAATGGCTCATTAGATGAGAGAGTGATTTATTTGTATGATTATTTAATGACTAATTCATTTAAAATCATTTGTCTAATCCCTGTTGTTCTGTATTAGCAATGGATGGACTTCATTTGTAAATATGCATTAAGATAATGTATTTAATGTATAGTGAAAGATAGGTAAAGGAATTAAAGTAACTTAATAAAGTAATAATAAGAAGAAGAATTAATAACTAATATAACAAACATTGTAAAATAAAGATTAAATTCACATTGCATTGTTTGTGGATTTCATCATGGATGTGTGCCTTCTGTAAGTGAGTTTTGGGGGGCCCTTCAACCATTTTTCTGAAAAAGACTTACGAATTGCAAAGGCCGCCTCTGGCCATTAAGGTTGTGTAATTGAGACAGATACACAAAAACAAAGTGAGTTCAACTACAACTAAAATGGCACATAATTTTTGTCATAGTGCATATAATATTGCTGTAATAATAAAAATGTTGTGCAAACATTATCATGTAATGGTTCTTGTAACAGGACAGCTCAGTGTCATTTGAATGGAGTGTAGCTTCTTCTAAAGAGGTGTGTCTGCCACAGAACAGAGGTCAGTCCTGGTTAAACAGAACAGTTTGTGGGAAGAGCATCTATTATTGTTACAAGTAGCAGACATTAATTGTATCTTCCTCTCTACAGAAACCTTCAGTCAGTATAAGAAAGTTCTGCCAGTGGTAAAAATATAATGGTTAAAAATGTAATATCCAAAAATTGTTACAATTGCCTCCAACATAGAAAAATTAGCAAAAATAAAAGTCTGTTTTCTAACAGGTTCCTTGAACACCCCCTCCCATCGGTCAATGACAAAAAAACAGATCCCATACAGTAACACACAGATAGTACAGCACAGTAATATGCTAGTATTTCATTGATAATAGCCATTCACCATGCACAACATGATGTTAGCCATTACAATTCAACTCTTATAAACCCAAAACAAGATTGTTGCTTTTATAAGAAGATTGACAAGCAATTGAGGATATATATCGAATTCAATAACAGAGTACAAAAGTTCAACATTTTCCACCCCATTGCATTCACTTATGCATCGACCTTCAACACTCTGGCAGGCTACTGTCGCAATCCACCCCTGAAAGAACACGCTACAATGCTTCACAGGTTATTGCTTCAGTCCACCTTTAATGTTTAAACTCCAGGCATATCACTTATAAATTCTCCCTGCAGTTGAGTGTCATATCTCTTATTGCAAAGTGTTTCTTTATAGGAAGTTCAATCAACCAACAATTAAGATTACCTGTCTTAAGACAAAATGTTGTCAATCCTTGAGTAAAATTACACAAAGGAAGACTGCCCTTTTACAGAAGATATTAAAATGGAGGCTCACTATCAAAGGAAAACTGTGCGGGGTCATAGTGTCTGTCAGACTGAACAAAGAGCAATCTTTCTGTAGGTTAACTCTAGTTCAGGGGAATGTCTGAACATAGCAGCCTTTATGCTGCAGTGGGGGAGGGCAGCAAACGACCACTGGTCTCATGTTACGAGCTGTTTTCTTAAGCCACAAATCACATGGCTACTTCCAGCTCTTTACAGCCAGTTGTTGGTTGGTGTGACTGAGGACTATAAATGAAAGCTGAATTGGTATTTTTGCAATTAGATAAATTATTGCAATATATGCATAGATGATGTCCCTTTCCTTATCATCCACACCATATTTCCAAAACAATGCAATAGTTATATGTTAACATGGGAGGAAAATAATCAAGCTGTATTACTAGGACCACAACTGCAAGATAATTTAGTTCATTAAAAAATTACATTTATTGTGTATATGTCTGCTGTTTCACGCCTCCACTAACTTCCAAAAGAGGAGTGAAATAAGTTGCAGCTTTGAATTATGATATTCCATTTTGAATTTTGCATAAATTATAAATAGATTGGTTACATAAAGTAGCCAAAAATTAAGAAAATACAAATAAATTAGATTTTATTAGATTTAGATTAGATTTTAGAATACTGATGCTCTCCTTTTAACAATCAAAACTATCTTTGTCAGCGTATTTACCTTAACCAGACTATACCAAGAAAACAACTGACATTTACAGCTTTAACTCTCAGCTGCAGGCAGGCTATTGAGTGTGGAAAATTCTTTGTGCTGATTAGCAGTGGTACAGTTGGTGACCTCAGGACACAGCCCTGAAAACAAACGGTCAGGGTACTGTACACACTTACTCTATACACACAATGACAGGAGTCTCTCCATTCATTCCCAGCCATAAAGAGCTGCTGTAGCCTTTTAACCTGCTTGTGTAGTTCTGACACAATCACAGATTAAATTGATATACACTAGTGGAAATGTTTATGACTTTTTTAAAATATAATTTTTACTTAATTTTTTTTCACAAATTATTTTCTACATGTTAGAAATTAGTATTATAATAATGTTTGTACAGGATTATAATAATGTTGTTTCAATAAGGATTTGTACTTAATGGAATACAAGTAAAGGCACATGCAGCCATGTGCAACTGTATTTGAAATTGCTTTCTAAATTTATTGTAGTAACAATAAATGTGATAGTCTAAACAAAGAAAGTACATAATATAACAGCTATACTTATTTAAGTGCCAGCAATAGTTTAGACAATAATTATAAAACCAAAAAAACTAATAAATATACATTTTAATCACCATAAAATAACTATTCCAATTCAGTTTGCAATCTCAGTAATCTATAAATAACTATATATAGTAACATAATGGTATTCTAAATTCGTAAATCTAATTCGACATCAGAATTGAGGGGTCGGGGTTTATGAATTGTTTATACGTTATTTCACTCAAATTTCTAACTAATTATGTAAATTATCTAAAACTATTATGGGAGATGTATTTTCATTATTGAAAATAGGTCAGAATTGCTTTAAGGCTATAAACATTTACACTGCTGTTGTCTTACATTCGGTCTGCTCGCTTGGTAAAAAATAATAGATTGTACTATTACGATCTCTGCTAAAACAAAGCAACAAACAAGCTCGTGTACCATGAGGAAATACAAACGAAATCACGATTGTAGATATTTCAAACAGAAACGCTGCGGGGAAACTGCCAAGCTGTCCGTCGACGAATGTTTTGTCATAATGTCAACGTGCTATAAACATGTTAACAAAAATGTTTTATAGTAATATTGCAGAGGTATAAATGTCACCAGATGACAAATAATATTATTATCCTCCGACGTTACCAGGGATCCACACAGAGCTCTACTACACGATTCTATTACAAGCCTGTTTTCCATGTCAAGCGACCAAAACGGAGAATACGGTTTTATGAGGTATTTTAAAAAGTCATATAAATTCTAAGACCTCCAGCTCGTCGTATACATTAATGTCAGCCTGACAGCCGCTGTCTTACCGTCAGTTCGGGGTTGTCGTGGTCTCGGTGAGTGACGGCTCGGATGACTCCGGCTCGCCAGGACCAGCGCGCGATGTGCGCGGGCTCCAGCGGCTCCTCTCCGCTCACGCACAGGAACCGCTTCCCGACCACCATAGCGAAAAACCCTCGAGAACTTCAACACCCGCGGCCTACCGACACCACATTTACACGTTCGAAATGGCGTGCTGAACGAAAACGACCGTGGTTTTTTCGCCTTTTTCCTTGACGACCGCAACCCGGGGGATTTAAATTTCTATCAGCCTCCACCCGCAAATGGTCGCTCTCGCGCTCCGTGAAACTGAACACTGGACCTGATCACAGCTAACGTAAAACTAGTATCCCTCCGCCTCGCACAACTCCCAGAGTCCAAGTTAAACTGCAGCATGGAGATTTCTCCGTCCGCCAGGCGGATCGTTCTCAATAAGAGACTAGTTGCTTCCCTTCTGTACGCCAGTCTGAAACAGTGCAGTTTTTTTTTTTTTGGTTCACTAACCATAAATAAAAATTAGTCTGATATTACTAATTGACAGAAATGGAAAATCTTCCTTTGTTGCCCTATCTTTGATACAGTAATACTTTAATTTCGTCAAAAACTCCATAGATAAAAATGTGAGAGTATGTGTCCAATAATGTTTCACACTTTGCAAGTTAGCAACATTTGAAGACGACCTGTGCGCTGTTGGTTAATAAGTGCATGTGGAGTACTGATGTAAGAAAAGCATGCCCACTGGATACAATCAGCACAGTCACCATTGGGTCAGAGTATAACATGGAGATATCTGACAGATATCTCACTGATATCAGCTGATACAATCACAAATCATCGAGCGCCATTGAAATGGCAGGACCTGTCTGCCTGGTCCAGCAGATCTGTGCCTGACCAAAATGTTTACAACACTACACGATTCCAGTTAACAACCTTTAAAACATAAAAGATTGCAATCTTTGAGCAAACAGCATTGAGCAATATCATGCACTCAACAGAAATATGTGTTTCTATAAATTATTTTAGAAAACTTATATGCAGTTTTATAGGATGTGTTTTCAAAGTTTACTATAATAGCACTTAACTGTAGTTAATTTCATAATGTTTGAGTTTACGCATATTACAGAAGAGAAACTATAAATGAAAGAAGTCACTACTTTCGTCTAAGTGTAAAACGTGCCATCGTAATACCCCCCCACCCGAACCAACGCTCTACCACCCGAACCAACGAGCTACAATACCACGTCGTTTAAAACAGTCTGTATGTACAGCAGCAGATTCAACCCTTTTAAACGATCCAAAGTAAATGCACATTGCATTTTCCAAGTCTGTCTCTCCCAGCGTTGTTGCATTACATGGCAACAAGGTAATCGACTTGAGGGTTTTTGTTTTCAACACTTTTAAATCTAATTGGTCTGTAACCTGTTTCCTGTCTGTGAGCGAATCATCATCGAATGTGTTGAGAGCAAAGTGTTTGCGTCACTGAAACACAACGTCACTCAACAAACACTTTGTTCAGCCAATCGATGCACGATATTTACGTAAACAAATCATCTAAGCCAATCACACGACAAGAAAGTCGGGCCCTAAATCAAATTATTTTTGACGTCAGCATCACAGAGTACCATTTACAGTAACAGCGTCGGTTTGAGCGAATGCTTGAATATGGGTAGAATAAGAGTAACATTATTTTAACTGGTATTATCTTCATAATTAATTTAATAAGCTGTAGGTGAAACTTTCGCGTGTCAAACAACGCAATGACTGACTCCAGGCTTTCAGGAGGCAATTAATATTACAGTTCAACACTGAAGTGGAAGTCAGGTTAGCATAGCTAGCATCTTTATTTCCACTGCTTGTGGCCTTTCTCATTCGGCTGGGATCAATTCAGAAAATATGGTGTCCTGGATCATATCAAGATCTGTTGCGTGAGTTTAATTTTTGCTTTTCTTTGAAGTACTTCCCTTTGTGCCTTGAGTGTTGTCTTAGGGAATTGTTTTGCTGATATAGACATTATAGAATTCACGTTAAGATTCAAAATCTGATGTCTAAAGTTATCTGAACATATCTCAGTATATTTACACGATTGTCTTACCATTGGTATACTTCGTGATGTAATGATAAAGTGACAATAGTGTAAAACGTCAAGTTACAATTAAACACTTGATTTGGAGAAAAAGAATTGTACATTCAGCGCTGTTGACGGAGTTTTGTAATCTTTCCCCTCTAATTATTTAATCAAACAACTTGTTTACCATTAGTTTTCGGGATTTAATGTGTCTTTCTTTAGTAGAGATTATTCACATAATGTCACTGGACGTTCCAAAGTGATGATTCAGTTTGCGTTTACGCCCTGTACTGACGATCAGAGGATTTCATTTGAGTTTTTGGTTAGGTGGCGCTTTCACTGTGTTCTGATGGGATGGATGGATTTGCCAGGCCTTAACAGATAGCGATTTTGCTTACATTTTCCTTGTGGAATCAAAACAAAAACAGTTACTATCTTTCTGTCTAACCTTATCTGTTCTGTAGTTGTAGTTGTCTTTAAAAAATCTCTTACATTTAGGAATATAAAGATAGTTATAGATCTAGTTATAGATTCTATTTTGCTATGGCAGCACTGGCAAACAGCAAGTATTATTTTGTTTTCTTTTGTGCAAGATTTGCAGCATGTCCCTATTACAGCATTAGTTAGTGGCATCTACTGCATGAACAATTATGTTTTGTTTGCCTGACTTGCTTTCTCCATTTAAATTTTAAGAAGAGAGCAAAAATCATTTAATTAGCTTTATTTTTTGTACTACAGTCTGGCCAGTCTAAGCATGACTAAATATGCTAACTAAATATGCAGCAGGTTTGTCCCCATTTTTTTTGTGAGGATCACCGTTTCTATTTTTTCCCTGTTGCTTTACAGTCATTATTGATAATTTTCTGTATTTGCTTCCTTTTACTTCCTCCATGTTTAATAAAAGATGATTTTTGCGAGGGGTTTCTGTTTGTCCTTAGCAGCTTTCTTTTAATTTCAGCAACATTTTGTCTTGTTTTATTATAACAGGACCCTTGAACTACATAATTGTAGTACATAAGCAGAACTGTCATTGTGATATTGCTCTTATACATCTGTTCCATATTAAGGACACATATTATGCATATGTATCAACTGCATAATACAAAATAAACCAAAATTCAAGACCAATTCATGAATTCACGTTCAATAGCTTTTGCATAATTATTAATAAAGCATAGCTATGACCTCATCACTAAGCTGCATTTTGTAATACTGTTCGGCAGCCATAGCTGTATTATTTTTTTTTGTACATGGCAACATTCTGTTACTGTTATATGCCAGGGACTATATCTTCTAATGGAAGGATGTATTTAATGATTTGACTTTAAATAGAATTAAAACATTAGTTTGTTTGGTTTTTTAAAGGATAAAATGGATCGAATTCAGAGAGCTGAATCAGATGTGGTTTAGAAGACTGCCTCTGGCTTCGAGCGATAGCCGGTCATCATTAGAGTGAACCCATTTCTTAGCAGGAAACTCTAAGGTGACCTGACCCAAAGAGTCAAGGCTCGTCTGAAGGTTTTATTGTTTTAGCTGCATACTCTGAGAGCAGTACCTCTGCTTTACAAAAATACTTTAGATGCAGATCATGTTTCCATTAGGGGCTGCTAGAGAAAGACCAGATCCTTGTTGTCAAAACAATGAAATGTTGATGTCTAGGACATTTATTTTGTGCTGTATAAGGACTGTTATATACAGGTAGGGCTGGATGGTGTGAGAGCAGGGTTGGGCAAAAATACATCAAAATGTATTTCAAAATACAATACTAAATACCTTAATTTTAAGTGTTTCAAAATAAACTGCAAAATACAGCAGCCACA
>JBAJNP010010951.1:0-15589 GCA_036877545.1 Yasuhikotakia modesta
AGTGTGTGTTGTGAGTGTGTGTGTTTCATGTAAAGGAAAGGCAGCAGGCAAATGCAATAAAACACATAGCTGACAAAATCTTAATTGAGCTTCTGGATTCGGCTCAAGAGCACACAAAAATGTAATAAGAGCACGGAGAGGACAGGGAACGGGATGGAGTGCACGGGGAAATTTACTATTGGTGGGAGAGGATGACAGAAAGGAGAGATGTGGAATCATGTGAGTGGTAAAGCGAGAGTGAGTTAGTGCAGAAGTTAAGTGGAGAACAGGCTTTGAAAGCCAGAGGGCAGGAAAAGGTGAGGAACCGCAAGGAACCGAAATGTGTTTTCTCTGGATTTCTGCTCTCAGCTCATGAATAATCTGAGGTAACGGCTGATCAGTCAAGCTGACGTTGAGTGAAAGGATGAAGGGAAACATCAGGGATAAAAAAGGATGATGTTTTTTCTGAAGTTAAGCTAAAGTTGCTTTACAGGAAAACAGGAGGATTAACTATGAGAAGAACTTCTAAGTTTGTCAGAACATTTTCTTCTGAGTAGGTGAAGTGTGAGTGTTTACCTGTTCTCACAGAGGGCTTAATATACGTGTCTTTGTTGAGCAAAAAATCTTAACGGCAACAAAAGATTTTCTCATCTTGTTTTTTTCTCTCTCTCTGTTTCTTCTCTCTCTCTTTCTCTCGCTCTCTCTGTCTCCCACTTTCAGTCTTACTTTCTCTCTCTCTCTCTCTTGTTCTCTCTTCCTAATACAGAAAAAGATGAGGCATATTGATTTTGCCTGCTTAATTTAAAGCATCTGTCAGTTTTAATTGAACAGAAATGAATAAATTTCTCTGTGTAATGAAATCGGAGGGAGAGACACTGAGGCATAATAAAAGTGACTTATGGGTTTATGACCCCTGACTTAATGATACATAAACAAATATATACAGTCTGTGTGTGGACTGCTGGCTCAGCTGGGACACAGAAAACATACTTCACAGTACAATATCTACATATGTAACTATATATTATATATGCACGTCCTTCTTTCTCTTTGTCTGTGGTGGTAACATGGTACAGTGATATGACAATAATGAGGCCAAAATGTTACATTTATGAATTAAACTGATGGTTTATGCAAAACCACTTACAGTGCATTTAAAACATACATTTTATCAGTGAATGTGACCCTGGCAATCGAACTTGCAACCGTTGTGCTTTATTGCAATGCTCTACCAACAAAGCTACAGGAATTATAAAGCCAGTGGACCTTGGAAAACATTTATACATTTGACAGGTGTTTTTATTCAAAGGGACCTGCAGCACATTGAATCTGATCCAATGTTCTGGCTTTTTGCATTATGTGCATTTTCTGGAAATCGAACCCAGGACCTTTGTGCTGCTAATGCAACACTGTACCAATCGAGCTACATGAGAAATTGGCTGCACTTCATGCATGCTGCAATTATTTTTGTCATTTAAAATCATTTAAAAAGCTTATATAGCCCAACAGCTATACTTGGTTGGATCAGCTTTAAATCTGAGTGGAACAGAACTTTTCTGTCCCAGATGAAAAGACCCAGATCTCTGAACCGCTCTACTGACTGATCGCTACTGTACTGACTGGTCGCTGCTGTACAAATCCCTCAGTGATGATAGATGTTCTCATTTTGTTTCTTAACTATGCAGCAATTATTTTGAATGCTGTACTTGTGGATTCCACCCCTTAATAGCAGTGTTTACATGTCATCATTAATAATGCATGAAATGATGATGCATTGGGTGTGGTTATGTCAGAGTTATGCAAATAATGACATCAGTTGCAGATGAATAAACATGAGCTAATTGAACTAAAATCATCAACATTCACTGTGTGCGTGTCTGTGTGTGCTTGTGTTCTGGAGAAATATGAAAATATGAGATTATGTAAGTGTGCATAAACGTGTGACTGTGTGTTAATGAGCTTGTAAAATATAGGTTTGTTTAAAAATGATTCATAAACAGTCACGCATTTGGCAGCTTGTTTTTTAGATTTATATCAGTACATGTGACCTTGGAAATCAAACCTACAACGTTGTGTTCCTAATGCAACAGAAACAGTAAACAAGTTATATAACAAGTATAATAAAAAATGTAATATTGTTTTATGGTGATGTTATTGTGTGACTGAATCTCACCCTGTCGCTGTTTTTCTCTCTCTACAGGAAGACAATCGAAGTGAAGATTATTGATGATGAAGAGTACGAGAAGAACAAAACCTTCAGCATTGAGTTGGGAGAGCCGGTGTTGCTTGAGATTGGACAAAAACACGGTAAGTGTGTGTCTGTCTGTGCATGTTTGTACTTTACATACAGTAACATATAGAACGTTTTACTATGTAAAAGATTCAAAGCAGCTTTACAGTAAACTACTGTATTTTTACTAGCATTAAAATACAGCAAAGCTAGTAAACACTGTAACACTTCAGCAGGCATTTACATTTAGTCATTTAGCAGATGCTGTTATCCAGAGTGATTCACAAACGAGGAACATCACAAGCAAGTTGTCATTTTTACAATAAATCAATCGCTCTTCATTTTAATCATGTCCCTCGTCATCACTATATAAATAAATAAATTGTACTATATAATTACATTTATATGAACTTCATAATGCAATTTTAATGAAAGCTAATGTTGCTTAACATAATGTGTTATTGCGTTTACATTCATGCCTTAATTCACAAACTGTCTTAGAAAATCAAGTTAAGAAAGTAAATAAATAATAAGTGTAAATAATGACACTCTCTTATCCATCACTGCACTTCAATTTAAGAATTTAGAATCAGCAAAAATACCAATATATTCATAAAACAACAGTTTGTCTGCATAAAATAAACAAATGGGTGAAATTGGCTTCAGAAACACAGGTTTAAAAAGTTTGTTTTAGGGAAAAGATTAGTGTAAGGTACCTATTTGTGATGGTTAAGATTAGAGTAGGTTAGAGTAAGGAGCTAGAGATTGTATTGTGTGTATTGTGTAGCTTTGTGTGTGTGTGTGTGTGTGTGTGGCATTAATCTCATGATCTCGCACTTATCAGGTTCATACTGTAATTAGAAACTGTTTGCTGATTGGCTGTTGTGCACCAGAATGAATCAACAGTGATTTTTCTGTCATTTTCTGCTGCATGTCTTCAGATATTAAACATAACGCTTGTCAGTGAGCAATGCTTCTAACAGAGCATTTCATGAGCTTTGGTCATTTAATGAGGCCAGCATGAACAAAGTGATGAAAGATGAAAGGATGCAGATAAAAGAACAGAAAAAAAATGAAATTAAAGCACAAAAGTGGATGAATTGGAGCTTGTGCAGTGGTTATGTAATGTCTTTAAAGCTTAAAGACCTGATTTTATTGGAGTAAAAATAAGTTCTTTTCTCTGTTTCAGAGTATGGATTGTTTAAAAGCCTCTGGCTTTAATAAATCAAGTGTTCTGTGGACACATGTTTACAGTGAAGCATTAACCACCGACACCTGCAGGCTTTGTAAAACTTCTGAAAATAATTGGGCCTCTGTCCCAGCTCACAGGGAACGTTCTCAGAATGTTAGCTAACGTTCTGCAAAGTTCCCTCAATGTTGAAAACTCTTCTATAACTAATCAGTTATGTTAATGCAACACTTGTAAATCTGAACGTTTAAAAAAATTGTTGTAAATATTTTAAATGTTTGTTACTGAATGGAAACATTCAGGAAATGTTCTTACAACCTAAAATTGGTAGCTGGGAGGCTATTACTAGTCCCCACATTATTTATGCAGCCGTTTCCAGCATAGACCCTTCTGTCTTAAATTCTACTATACAATTAGCACGTTACAATTTACTTTTCAATTAGCATAGTGACGTTTATGAGATTTATTAAATTTCCTGTCAGTTTTAGAAGTTGAGCAAAGTGTCTCTCCTTCAAGCAATTTGCTTTGTAGACATCAGTCACAGCCGCTCTGTTTTATTTTCTCTGTTTAATATGCACCCTAGTCCTGCCCAGCTAACAGGGACTGTTCTCAGAATGTTCCAGTATTTTTAGTGGAATGTTTATAAAACATTACAGAATTAAAAAGTTGGAGTAACATTTATATACACAAAGCAATAAAGCTTAAATAGAAATAAATTAAATGTAAAAATTTGAAATTTTAAAAGTTTCTAGACATTTTTTAAAGTAACATTAAAGTAACATGTTACTTAATGAAATGTTAGCGAAACATTTCTACTATCTTAAAAAATTGTTAGCCAAGTGGCTAAAAATGTGAACGTGTTTCTAATAATGCGTTTTTCTGTCACTCTTTGCATGATGTTTGCATGATACCTCAGGAGACTCCAATGAGAATAAACCCGAGATCGGGGCGGAGGAAGAGGAAGTGGCTAAGATGGGATGCCCCAGTCTGGGAGAACATACCAAGCTGGAGGTGGTAATTGAAGAGTCCTATGAATTTAAGGTAAAACAGCCTCTAACTAACCACATGTCCTGAGACTATCTGTTTATAGTGATGTGTAATGTTCAGTAAAATGTTTTGCTAATGTGTGTTTTGTAGAGTACAGTGGACAAGCTTATTAAGAAGACTAACCTGGCTCTGGTAGTGGGCAGCAGTAGCTGGAGAGAGCAGTTTGTAAGCGCCGTTACTGTGAGCGCAGGTATGCAACTTTCTGTTTGTTTTGTGCTTTACATCCTGACATCCAGTGATGTTTAGTCTGTGTCCGGCCTGTACAAAGTATTGGTATTCGATTATCTGATCTGTTCTACAATGTATGATCTACATATAATGACTAATTACGTGGAACCAATAAGAATCGACTTTGTTGAGGTGCAGCCATATTTGTAAATAGTACCCTGATTTTAAAGTAAATTGAGTAAATTTATGTGGTAGTTTTTCAGTGAACTATTCTTTTAACCTTTGATCTCGTGACCCTTCAGGTGACGATGATGAGGAGGAGAGCGGCGAAGAACGTCTTCCGTCCTGCTTTGACTACATCATGCACTTTCTCACGGTCTTCTGGAAGGTTCTGTTTGCCTTCGTCCCGCCCACAGAGTATTGGAATGGATGGGCGTGCTTCATCGTGTCCATCTTTCTGATTGGTGTGTTGACGGCGGTCACGGGTGATCTGGCTTCTCATTTCGGTTGTACCATTGGCCTGAAGGATACAGTCACTGCCGTGGTGTTTGTTGCCTTGGGAACCTCTGTTCCAGGTTAGTGAAAAATAGGCCCATTATCATTATTTTTCGGATAATACAAAAAAGACGCAACAGTGATTGATTTTTAACCATGAATTTAAACTTTTAAAAAAATTACTGCCAGCCCTGAGGTTGTTAATCCAATGTTTCTGTTGAAGACTCAACCAATCAGAGAATCGTATCAAAAGAGCTTCGACCAATGGCAATGACACAATTGACTCTCAGGCTATTTGCCTATTCATATTTATCATTTTATAATTGTAGAAATTTTTTTATAATTTTATTAATCATGAAACTTTAAATCAATCATTTTATGTTTTTTTGTGGGTTTAGGTTTAGGATGGAGTGTAATTACATGAAAACACATTAAATAAAATTTACAATTTAACGTGTTTGTTTGCCTTAATAGGTACACTGTAGTGCCACAAGTGTATTGTGGTTAAAGGTATTTAATGCAAAAATGGGATTTTAATAGGGTTGCATCATTCACGATGCTACGTGCGATGTTTGGTCAGATCTGTTTGGTAACTGATCATAGGACATACTGGGTTTTTTATGCTCGCAGCTCAGAAAAACCACTTGTCTCATGAAGACGTGTTCAGAGCGGTTTCACTTCTGCCTATCTAGCGGTTTTGTTTCTCCCTCCACTTTCTTGTCTTTAAGGTCATTTAAAATAACCTGTAAATAAAGCACCGGCTCCAACTTATATTAAAATGACCAAAAGCTTGCAGTATGTAACTATATGATTTTAATACTAAAATGTTTTGGTTTTTAATGCAGAAAGACTGGCATGCAGATGTTAGTTAGAATGTTTATTTTTATGGTTTGTTTAAAAAAACAAGTCCAGTTATTTAAACGCAAAAAGCACAGTAGCTCCTAAACAAGGCAGAACTTCAACTAAGGCGAGTTAGCGGTTTAAACAAGAGCTAATGCTAAGCCTTAGAAACAGACTAAATAAAAGCCTCATTTAATGATTCTGTTTATTAACTGTTTAAATCACAGAGGTTTTTAGCACAGCACAGTGTTGATGTATGTGGTTTATGTGTATTACTGACAGCTGGTTTATGAGTTTGTGAATGTCTGCATGTTACCCATGTTTTTTTCTTTTTTGCTGTCCTGTGAACTCACCTGCACTCTGTCTCTTTTCTCTATTTCTCTTTTTTTCTTTCTCTTCCTTTTCTCTCACTTCCTCTTGTTTTGTCTTGCATTTGCCCTTTTCTTAACCCCTTTCTTTCTTTCTTTCTTTCTTTCTTTCAGTCTTTGACGTTTTGTGTTTTTCTTTTTTCTTACTTTGTTTCTTTCTTTTTGTCTGTGTGTATTCTTTCTTTTTCTTTTCTTTCTAGCTACCCCATAGGAATGCACTAAAAAACAAATTGGTGAACCTCTTAATAAACTTGTTCTCTCTCTCTTTCTCTTTTCTCTGTCTCTCTCTTTCTCTCCTGCACAGACACGTTTGCCAGTAAAGTCGCTGCCATCCAAGACCAATATGCAGACGCCTCCATTGGCAACGTGACGGGCAGCAACGCAGTGAATGTTTTTCTGGGCATTGGCGTGGCGTGGACCATAGCTGCTGTTTACTGGCGTACTAAGGGCAAACCGTTCCTCGTGGAGCCGGGCTCTCTGGCCTTTTCCGTCACGCTCTTCAGCGGCTTGGCTGTGGTGTGCGTCAGCGTGCTGCTGTATCGCCGACGCCCCTCGGTGGCGGGAGGAGAACTTGGCGGTCCGCGGACTTGCAAGATACTGACATCGTTGTTTTTTATCTCCCTGTGGCTGATCTACATCCTGTTGGCCTCACTGGAAGCTTACTGCCACATCACTGGATTCTGAGTGAGAGAATCCAGTGGCTTCATATTATTTCAGCTTTTTGAGAGGATTCTGATATGGACAGTGAGGAAAAGTTTTAATAGTATTTATTAGATATTTATCCTTTGCCCTTTTAATATGTCAAATAAAGTTTGATTTCCATTTTCTTTCTTAAAGGCAGGGTAGGTGTTTTTTTATTCCAGAAACATAGTTGAAGGTCTCTTCACATCATAGCAATCGCTAATTGGTCTAAATATATTTATATAAATGTATTTTCTGTGAGAGGTGCAGGACCATAATATGTTAGTTCAGTCCAAATGCAGTGATAGGTTGTCCTGCTTGTCTGTCAAACTATGTATGTGTTCATGTGTATTGGAGGAGGCGTGGCTTTGGAGATCACTTTGAAGAGAGGGCGGGGATCTTGTGCTTTCAAAGCTAGGTTGCTATTGCTAGCCTCTCTGAAATTGCCTACCCTATCTTTAAAAGTGCACTCAGTAATGTTTTACACACTGAAAAACTTTACGCCTACAGTATTGAAATCATATGATACTCCAGTCATTTCAGTAGATTAAACAGATTTATTGTACTTGGTGTGGTTTACCTCATGTGATCACATGACCAGCTGTATGCCATTCATTTTATTTCAATAACCCCCTTATTATTGGACACTTTCATTAATGCACATTTATACCAAGCCACCGCCAACCAAAATCTAGTTTCTGATAAATAACAAACAATACTGAGTGCACCTTTAGTTTAGTTCAATGCAGTATTTTACATGTTATTCCTTGTTTCCTTGCCTTACACTTGTACCTGTGTCTCAGTGCTGTCTTTAATCTATCCAAACCAGTAACCAGTGACTCTCGTCTTTTTCATATCGCCGTTTGAGCCAATCTGAGCCTTCGGTTACTGAATGAAGAGGTTTACTTTTTGGACTTTTTTTTAATGTCATGTGTCGGTATTACTCTCATGTATCTGTAATGATAATATTTATAAAGATGTTTAATTCAAGAGAATGACCAATCATTAACTGTATCATTTAGTGTAGCAAGGATGGATTTAGAATTGCCTGTGAAGAAGAAAAGCATGTTTCATCAACAATAAGAACTTGACTGACGACTGAAGCATGTTCAAAAACTCACAACTGATCCTATATTGACATTATTGAGAAGTCAAATAGCAGAACGGATTGAAACGTATTCATTTGTGGAAAACACGGAACTGGACTCTTCTCGAAAATGGAAGAACATTTGGAATATAATAATAAGTGATGGTGCTGAATATCATTCATAAAGTCAAACACTTTAATGGTGTATATGATGTGTATGTGTGTTATTGTGTGTGTGAGATCACCGAACAAAGAATAAACAACTTCACTAATGTTCTCTTAGTATACAGCTGTCTGTATCTACATTTGATGGCAACTAGAGCTATTTTTAAGCAATACGAAGCGGTTGTGTAATGTAAACTCTACCAAGCTAACGGGTCAGAATAATGTTGGCTAATGTCCTCTGTAACTTCTCTAAAGGTTAGCAAAACATTCTTGACTTGATTTTGTGAATGTTCCTGAAACTTTTAAAACAACATTTTTAATGTTTTTGTACCTTAATGGAAACGTTAAAGAAATGTTCTTACACCTTAAAATTCTTAGCTGGCGGTGCACTGAATGGGGCCTTATAAAGACTGTAAACAGTGGTTGTTGGTAACGTATTGTGCATTTATTAGCTTGTTGAGAAGGTCTAAGCTACTTGTGACTCTTTACCGCCAGGGAACACAATTCTTCATCTTATACTTAAAAAATTATCCATAATATAAATGTATTAATTTCATTTTCATAATTGTTTTAAATTTCAAATTTAAAGTCATTTTTCATTTGAAGCTGTACATTAAATTGTTTTTATCCTTTTATATAATATTCATATATTGGAGCAATGTGACGGTTTATAAAAACCAAATGGCCAAATTAGAGATCAGATTATTTTTATGTGTGTCATCTATACATAAGTGTGTGTGTGTTGGGGGGCTGTTGTTATGATGTAAGCTGCTGAATGACAGTGAATAAGACAGATTTAGCAGTTGTGTTGATTTTTAGCTCTCACGAGTGACTTCTCCCCTCTGTCTGTTGTTTGGAGTGAGAAGATGTGCACCCAGAGTATTTTTAGTATTATCTTGTTGCTAGGCAATTCGCCCAGAGTCATTGTCTTGTCTGGACTGGATGACGTGTGTGTGTGAGTGTGTGTGTGTGTTGTGGGTGTTGCCGTATGCAGGTTGCACCCACCCAGCTGACAATTTCAGGCTGATGAAATGTTTCCTTAATGTTTTCATAAAGTTACAAGAACAAATTTTCAAAATGTAATTTTTTAGACATTATTAACATTATTGTTTTATTATTTGCAGTTAGTGTTATTTATTTATATTAACATTATTCCTTGATTGTAAGAATGATATTCAAACATTCCACTAACAATTAAATTTGATCCCTTTTTTATATTATTTTATATATTAATGTTTAACATGATTTTTAATATTCTACTAATTTTACTACAAGAACGTTTTTGAACATTAGCCAACATTCTGAGAACGTTACCTGTTAGCTGGGCACACTTTAAAATGGCAAACCATCCTATCCAACCTAACCTGTTACACTAACCATTTTAACTTGCTGTAAGGTGGTTTCATAAAGCCATGATCATATAGATGTTGATCAAGTACAGAATCTGATTTAATTGGTTTAAGGATTAATGAGCATTACAAACCCATGATGTCACGAGAACATAAATATAATGAGTTACGAATCCACACCAGGCGATGTGAGATACAGAGTGTGTGTATAATCGGTTTATAGGGTCACTGTTTTTTTCTGTCTCTTTGCCGGGCTGCACTTGAAACTCAATGAATTAAAGTGCAATCCCAAATGTCACACTGAGAAACGGCTATCTTAATAGGATTAAGCAGTCTGGCGAGAGAGACGGACAGACAGATAGAGAGAGAGAGAGAGAGGAAGAGAGAGCTTTGGAATGCACTGCAATCACTTTATGTGTGATTGTTTGTATGCAAAATACAGTCAGAAGTATTTGGCATACAAACAATCGCACATAAACATTCATTATAAAGATTATTTGTCCGTGTGACACTAACACAAAACATTTTTTCCTGGCTTTAATCTTTGAAATAGCAACACTTTTTGTTTTAAGAGGTGAGTTCTTAACACAAATACTCCATTTCATTGAATGTCTCTTTGTTTCATTAAATGTATGACTTGCTACTTATAGATCTGCCTGCCAGAACATGGTTCAATAATTCATACAAAATAAACTAAATATGAAAGTTAAATCTAAATGTGGATACTTAAAAAATACTAGTCAAGAGATTGTTTTTTACTGACGTATTTGTACTTCATCAGTGTTCATTTATGGAACCCTTTTTAAAATCAGGCACAATTACAGTCAGTATTAAACACTCTCTGATTTTTTTACCTGCTCTGAGTTAAACAAGGTTCTTCAGGCTCTGGTGAGTTTCTTTCATTTTGAATGTCACAATAATAACTAGCTACTATACGACAATTCATGTTATGTTCACACTGGATGCTGTTTTGATAAATTTGATGCTATTGCATTTAAATTCTTCACTGTTCTTAGTTGTTTACGTATTTTAATTATCAGTGTTCTCAAGTTCATACAGGTGTATCAGCAAACTATTTATTTCAATGTTAGCATGAGATGTATGCCTGTTCTGTCTTTTTTGGCTATTTTGGTTTGGTATTTTATCTAAACTGTCTCTAGTCACTGTACTGTACGAAACGCAAACCAATGCTTTGTTTTCTGTCCATCAAACTCATCCTGTTATGTGAATTTCAATGATCAAACTGATCCTTCTTTAGTGTGTGTGTGTGTGTGTGTGTCTGGGTGGTAGTGCATGCATGCAGCTTTAATGGAGGAAGTCGTCTCCATCTGTGTGCTGTAATCCTTTATCTGTGTGTGTGTACTGTCAGTGGCTTGAGTCATCACTGACTTCCTCTTATTTCACATCACTCTTTTTTTTAAATCTTGTATTTCTTACATCATGCATAAACACTTTTGTTTTCTCTGTTAATTTAGTCGTATTCATGGTGAGTGAATCAAAAATTATTTCTGTACTTTAAACAGTAAGTCTTTCGATTCCTAAAAACTTTAATTGTTCATGTTTCTATTTGATCACCTCACATTTTTATTAATGGCTCATACTCCTGCTGAAACATATTTTACAACGTTTAAATAACTTACTATAATAATTAGTTCTAAAATACTTGCTGATCTTTGTTTTGTTAGTTGACAAGTTTAGGTTGTTTTTAAAACCCTAGGTTGCAGGAAAAAAAAATCCTAAAATTGGTTTTGATGAGAACGTTACGTGTCCTTACAGACATTCAGGAGACAATGTAAAGATCAGGTGCAGGAGGTGCTGTGAGGGAGCAAGATAAATGTGATGTGTATATATTTTCTGCTCTGAGTTGATGGATGTTTGGCGTGACAGTCAGGCACCGACTGTTCCTGTCGTCTCTCTCTCATGCCCCCGTCCACTGAAGAAATGACAGAACCGGAGCAAAAAGACTAAAGTGGAAGCAGACGCTCACAGGTGAACAAGACAAAGAAGAGGCGAGCTTTGTGCCCAAAATACAAAAGCCAGAGATAAAAGAGTGGGAGACAGAGAATGAAGAGCTGAGAAAAAAAGAATGAATGTGAAAGTAATTAAAGAGAGGCTGGCTGGTAAGGCCATAGAGAGGCTGGAAAAGTGTTTTGTGTCCATGTTTTATTCCATGTTTATCAGATATGGACTGAATTGAACAGTCCAGTGCATCGATTTATGATGACACTTAAATGTGTCAGTCCATATTACAAATCTGGCATTCAAAATTTAATCTGATAATTTTTTTTTAAATGTCAAAGAAATGCTATACATGAATGCACAAAATAAAAAATATACAATTTTGCACTATTTTAAGTGCATTAATCAAATATGCAAATGTTGTCTTGCTTCCACTGAGAACACAAAAGTTCAAATTGTTCCAGCATAAAATGGATCATCAGGTTTATTTGCCCACTCCTGCTAAACAACAGAAATTGAGCCCAAAACAATATCTTCAATTTTGCCATCAACCCATCACAGAAATAAAACCCTGTCGCATATCAAATCCCTGCTGTGCTTTTTGAAAATGTTCTCACTTTAGCCAAACAGAACAATGCTTTGAACACAAAGTGTGTGTTTGTGTTTAGAAGCTGTTGGGTTTTAAGCCTCACAGTCATTGTTTTTTACAAAAGTGTAACATCAACATTATGTACCTTTGTAGCAGGTACTCATTGTAAATGTGACAATAACATTACCATACAAATTCCACATTTCATTAGCAATTAATTCATTACTCTTTAAAAAAAAAGCCAACAAAACATCTCAAACATCCACAATTGAGAATAAACAACTTTCCTGAACACTGACTCCTGACTCAAAATGCTCCCTCTTCTATACGTGTCGACTGAAACTGACCGACTTGGATACATGAACAGTCTCTGTTAACTCATTTGCAAAATTAGTAGTTCCTCACTTATTTGGTCACCATATGTCAAAGACATATACAGCAGGATATGCATTTGGTACAGATATTGTATGAACAAATGGGTCCTCAATGTCATCAACTGTTGATGACTGTATACTGATCCAGCTTCTGCGAAGATTGAATTCATTGCAGTTCTGATGGAGGTGATGTTCTGACTTCAGGTCAGGAAGGACTGGAATAGTGGAGAAACTTCAGCCTAATAAAGGATCAGATTAACAGATCAAAAGTTAAAAACATTGGTATAACTTATATAGTACAAGATAAATGAATGCCTTGGTGAGTGCGTTTCTGTGGTGTTTACCTGAATGTCTTCAGTCTGGGGAGACTGAATGGGGATGACTTGTAGGTTGATTACAGTGGCAACATGAACTTTACACACAAGTACCGATTTGGTCCGTCATCCAGTAAACAAAGGCCCAGGATCATATTGAGTTGGATTCAGTTGCTGTGTAATAAAATAAATATGCATTACTATACAACTATTAATAGAATGACAAAATATATTGTGATGTACCAGTGAAACAGGGTGTGTCGATAAGCAGGGCATCATATATGCACCTTATACTAGTGAAAATCAGAGAGATGCTTGAACACAAACCATTGCTGCAATCGTGTTTATTTTCATGCTTCAGTCGCTTAGCATCTCTATCTGCATGTTATCATACTGCAAACCGTCCATATTAAGCCTCAGCTTATATAATATATTAAGACTTCTATGATTTTACATTTTATTAGTTATAAAACATTGAAGCAAACGTGATAATCTCACGTTTGGACTAAAACGATGTCGCTAAGTAAAGTAATAGGTGGGGCCGTCGCGATAACAGCAATATCGCGCTACTGACAAGCCAACAGCTGAGGAACGAGGACCAGAATCAACTGTTATAAATGTATAAATATTTATTTTATATATAAAATAATATATATAATATTATTACGCGCTACTGAGCCACGCAAATGTAATGCCTTCACCGCGACGGTAGTACCGGACCGATGGGTTTAGTCACATCCGGCGACACCAATTTTTAACATTTTTGGCCAAGTTTGGTTTTGTTCTGACAGTCCAGACGCCGTGAGCCTCAGCAAAAACATCCATTTAAGTCAATAAAATAATAATAATTATTATTATTTAACAATATTATTTAGTTAATAATAATTAAAACATCGTCCGCTACCAGCGAGAAAATGGCGCCAAAACATTTCCTCGTCACGTTAACGCATCAACGTTGATTTAGATTGACAACAATGAAACTTAAAAAAATTTATACAGAAACTTAAAGTTTAAGAATAAAGTTTAAAGGTGATTTTAAGCACAACTTAAGAATTGCGTTAGCCGCCATCGGCGTCTCCTCCGCTGCACAAACAAAGGCGGGTTAGAGGCGAGCGCTGCTCATTTAAACAATGGCAGCCAGTCACATGAAGTATGGCGGCGGGTTATACCATCACCAACATTTACCATTACCCACCATTACCGTCTACAGGATACCGAGAGTTTATCTAATGCTTAAGCTTTAATTACAGTTATATCTGTAATAAGTTACAGTTAGTTACCCATATGAGGTTCCTAGCCCACAACATTTTTGTCCATCTTCAAAACACAAGTCAATATGTATGAATGAAACTGGGGTGATTCTGTCCCTCCATTGATGGTCCATTCGCTCAAACCTTTTACAACCCATATGCACTATGACCGCAAATCTTCTGAAGAGACACCGTCGTTATAAATAATCACAATATTATTGTAGACTATTTGATGTTTTATTATTGCACAACAGCGACTATAAACAACAAGCGGATGAATGCCGCATAACCCAAAATATAACTATTAATATAACTAATATAACTATTCTATTATATGAATGGTTATGTAGCACAGTAGGGAAATATTTCCAAATCAACTAAAGCAGATAAGTCTATAACAACACATATTGTGCTGGATATTGTGAACATAAGGTGTAAAACAGCTAAATTCTTCCAACACATTTTTATTATTGACACAAAATGTGCAAACTAGAGTGCAACATGTAATTTTTCTGCACATCTCTGTAGTGCAAAAATATATATACTGTATATATTGGTCAAACTGACTGAAAATGATGCCACATTTAGTTAATGTTCTTATGTTTAAAAGTCAAGATGCAAAATCCTACCACTATAATGTACATCCTCAAACACAAATCCTCACTGACAAGCTACTATAGGGCAAAGCCTGACATATATCCCATGTTTGAGGTTTACTGTAGAAAGCAGGGAGAAGCTGGTTGGACGAGACATTAATTCTAGTTCCAATTTTTCCTTACTGTGCCAATAGATTCCCACATAAACTGACAACAATTATCTGGGCAAATGTGTATAATTTTAAATCTGTTTATTTGATGTCAGCAATTTGCTTTTGATCTGCAAATGAAATGTTGTACGTGTCAAATAACAGCACCGTGATATCGGTCACATAATCTGCTTTTCTGTACAGCACATGCAAAATAAGGAATCTAATCAGGAAAGATTCCTTATTTAATAAGAGAAGAAAAAAAGGGAACTTAAGCATGTTTTTTGACAATGTTCTGTATTTATTGAATGTACAGTTATATTCTTTATCGAGACAATAAAAATTACATCCAGAGTAATAATTTTCCCTTTAACAAGACAGACCAGTAATTTATCTACATACAGTGTTAACAAGAGTATTTCAGTAGGAGGGTGATAAAGAGACGAATGCTGAGAAAACAACTATAAAACCATGAAATATGTTACTTGGTTAAGCTGTGAGGCAGCAGTTAGCCCTTAGGTAAGCGTGTGTTTCTTTAAAGGTCTCTAAATTAGGTCTAGGGCCACATGTAAGATGGACCAGACTGGCCCATCCAATCACAAGTGTTCGCATTATTGAGTCAAACACTGATCCAAGTGTGGTGATGTCATCCACACAGGTCTGATCTCCCCTGAGGATGTCTGATTATAGACAGGAGTTAGCATGCAAATGTCTGCTTTGAAAGACTTTAAACTGTACCATGCAGAACTGAATTTAAAGC
>JBAJNP010010952.1:0-14193 GCA_036877545.1 Yasuhikotakia modesta
GATCTGAAATAAAGTCCCACATGGGCTTAATAGTTTATTTGCCCCATGTATGTAAGTAACCAGGTTAACCTGCAGAAAAGGGCACGTGAGGGTGTTTAAATAAGTTGACTAGTTACAGTAATATGATGTAATGATGTACAGTAATGATGTACAGTAATGATGTACAGTAACGATGTACAGTAATGATGTAATATCTGATGTGTGAGGTTGTTGTGTGAGTTTGAGATCAACAGCTTGTGGCCCTGAGTTCTCTCGTTTTGTCCTGTTGGCTTATTTATTGCATTTAAACCAGGATTTTCTATGATCTATTTGAGACGAATTGCTTCTTGTTTACTGGTAAGTAAGAGCTGTAGAGGAATAATGTTTTATTTATGTAGTTATTCAGAAACTAATGTATTATTTACAGTCTTCATCTCTGTGTTAATGCTAATCTTAGTTAAGCTTTGTGGGTAAGTTAGAGATGATACCGTAGAGTTAAATGTTGTTTATACCCATCAGAATTATCTTGAGGGATTGGTGTCACTATAAACCGGTACTGGTATAGTTAATATTTTGATGCACTTTATGAGGTCCTGTGGACTTTGTTTATAAACGATCAGCAAAGATAGTTGTCATATTTAAAAGAGACACATTTCAATCGTTTAAAAGACAGGAAATGTGACAGACATCATTTACTAGAAAGGGAATATATAAAATAAGGATGTAATAGTTTAGAATATACCCATTAAGTCTGAGCGAGAGACTGATGGAAGTGAAACAGCATTTAATCTCTGATGCTGATTGTATTTTGTCCATTTTAAAGACATAAAAGGCTGTTTTCAGAACTGAGATCATTCTTTCAGGGTTGGCATCCCTCGTTTGAACCCATTTCAAAGTATTAACAGAGATAAATCTTCCGGAGTAGAAGTTTAGCTGGATAATTGCTAACAAATTGGAGGATTAGATCAGCTTTTATTCGCTAATCTATCACCTAATCTAGATTCAATCTAGATTCTTTCTGCGCTAATAAAAACAGCCAGTAAGAGCTTCTGTGAATCCAAAGTGGATTATGGTCTTTTTCTGCATTTCTGCGCTGTTTTTCGTGTCTGTTTTGTTTGGTCACGTCTGATGAGATAAAAATGTGTCCCAACTAAAGCAGGTCCAATAAAATGTGTCCCTCGCTCTCTAAATAGAGTGAGTAATATTGGGCCAAACCCGTCCTTCAGGAGAGAGCAGGATTCATTTGGTACTGACAGCGGTAGAATTGATTCCTAATAGATGTAGAAGATTTATGGCTTTATGTTTAAAATATGTGCCTCAGTCTCCTGTTACATTCCTACTAGTATAAAAATCTAAGTTTAGGCCATGTTTACCTTAGTAAACAGTTTAAATCCATGTAAACAGCTAGTTATATTACTGTCCATCAACAGTTGTGTTACTTGTTCCTTTACTTATAATATACAAGGACCTCAAATCTTGCTTCACACAAGATAGCCTCATAAACATACTCATGTTTATACATACTCAGTCACATGATCTATAGGTTAATGGTTGTCTTAAAAGCCTGTTGTTTACAGCCATCACTGCGCAAATACCTTACAAATGTTAGTAAACAAAACCAGAAATATTTATAACAAACAGAACTTGTGATTTATTTAATGTGAGGTTTTCTAGAGTAAAAGCTGTATATAGATGATGCAGCATCGATCAATCGCTCTCTGCATTGGCATCAAGTGCCAATAGGTCATAATATCTAGAAATGCCCCCTCGCTGCAGCTAAACACAGCTGCCTGATTCTCAAATCTGACTGGTGGAAACATATTGTAAGTGGTTCAAACTGTGTCACATGATGCTGCCCGAATAGACCATGCATCACAAACACACACGCTCAGTGCGTTTTGTGTCATACAACCCAGGCTTTTAAAAGTAAAGGTAAGATTTGTCTCTGAGATTTTACAGTGTTCTTGTACCCGGTTGGCATGAAAGACATTTTTAGTAGGCAGAGAGGATCCTTGTGGGTGTTGTCAGCTAATTTCGAGGGCTGTCAGTTGATGACTGATATCGTAGATAATATGCGGTGCGCAAAGAGGTTGTACCAGGAGAAATGACAGCCAACCCCACATCTCTCTTCCTCTCTGTCTCTCTCTCTCTTCATCTACTTTCTTCACTTTTATAAAGTCTTCTGATGATCAGAGAGATACGTGGCAGTGATGGTCTGTAACTTGAACCTGTTAATTCATCTTAACATTGTATGAAAATCGTATGATGGTCTGAGTGTTGATTTAGTGACTGTAAATGTGATCAAATTCTGTCAGTGGTCTAATTTGACAGCCGACAGGCATTAGAAATCAGTTACGCACAGAACTGAATGTTTAGAGGTTGTTTTTGTTCACAAATGCTTAAGCATTTGTCTAAATCTGATGCTAATGGGTGCAGCAGGGTCCAAAAGTCTTAATATCACTCAGAAAAATGCTTTTATTTTGCAGTGTCTGATACAACACAAAAATGTGTCATTAAAACAACAAATGCAGAAAATTGTTTTGCTTTTATGCCAAATTTAAAATAGCAAACTTTGATAATATGTTATCCTAGCATCTTGTGGAAATCTGACAGAAAAAAATTGCTTATTTCATTAGTGACATAAAACTTCCTGTTTGTTTCAGACTGTCAGTGTGTTCCTTGACTTTAGGACCAAACCGTATGTAAACAAGTATCAATTCTCCCTCCCTGATTCATATTTCAGCTGCAGAGACTCAAGCGCTCGCTCTCCTTCAAGACCAAGAGTCTCCGCAGCAAAAGCGCGGATAATTTTTTCCAGCGGCCCATCGAGGACGTGAAGTTTCAGACGGAGCTGCGGTCAGATGTGAGCAGCAGCGTGGATCATCTGAGCTCCATCGGAGTCTCCGCCTCCCCAGCGATGTCACATCCTCCCCCTCCGCTTCCCACCGTTGTCCCGGGCAACCTGCCCATCACGATCTGTTCCCCGTCCCGGGCCCCCCGACAGACGGACCCCGGCGCGCACACCTTTCTGGAGCACACCTTCAAAAAGCCCCACTTCTGTGACCTGTGCAACCACATGATTGTAGGTAAGAGAACATGTTTTATCTCAATGTGACTCAGTATTTAGGAAGTTCTGTTCCCTCAGTAGGGAGCGTTTTGATCCCTAATGTAATGATTATAGATTAGAATGCACAAAATCATCATCTGGAATATTCTATCGCCCATCTGTTGACTTTACAAGTTAATGGTTTGTCACTAAGGACACAATGTGTGTGTGTGTGGAGAGATTGAGACTCAATAGACAGACATATTATCAAGGATATTTCACATCACTGAAGGATTTATTATTAATAATGTATGAATTTTATTCAGTCTCTGAGCCATAAAAGCTTACAGGTGTTGATAAATAAAAATGTGCTAATGTGCTACATTGGTGTGTGTGTGTGTGTGTGTGTGTGTATGTGTGTGAGTGTGTGTGTGTGTGTGTGTATGAATGTGCAGCAATAGAGTTTTATGTGTATGTGAGACTAACACATTTTCTCAGAGAAGCACACTTGTGAGGGTGGGGCTACATACCCAGTCAACGATTTTAGGTTGTAAGAACATTTCCCTAACTTTCCATTAGGTAACAAAAACATTAAAACTGTTAAATAACTTTAGGAGAACTTTTAGAGAATGTTAGCGAACTACATATCATGATAAAATGTGACTGTTTGTTATTTATGATTACAGGAAAACTTTAATTGTCCTGTAAGCAAAATAAAAACCTACACAAAATCGTTCAACGCATTAAAGATGCATTAATGGCTCATTTTTCTGTCAGAAGTCCTGAAGTGATCATTATAGGAATGCATGAGAGAGGCTGGATAGGTCACGTGATGTTTGATTAATCGATGGATCGCTGGAGGCAGTTTGTTGTAGCCGACCGGAGCAAATGAGCGCTGGGACAGAACTATTCCCACAACTGTGGGGTCGAATGTTTTTACCCTGTTAAACTTACATTTTCATTTTTTGTGTGCTTCTGACACTCAATATGTGAAAACACTCTAAGTATTCTCTTAGTATTCTCTGTTCCCAGAACATTGGTTAACATTCACAAATAGTTCTTGCAACTTTATGAAAAACGTTCTTAGGAACGTTTTTACAACCTAAAATTGTTAGCTGGAAAAATTCTTCTTTATAGTCTGTTTTTGGGCACAGTGTTTGAAAATGAGTGATTGGATTTGTAATAATTGTAATGCTAGAGGGTTTTTTTCCTGTAATTTTTAGCTTGCCAAGGGGGAGCAGGAAAGGTGTTCGGTAAGTTTGTTTATCACTGAACTGATTCCTCTATAAACAGAAGTAAAACAGAAAACTCACTCACTCCCTCCCTTCCCTGCTGCTCTCATTATACATGCCAAGCTCTTTATGAGGTCATTATCGATCAGTGATGTCATCTTATGATGTCATCTTACTACTTGATGTCTTGTCTTTCTTGGGTGTCCGATCTGAAGGTGACTTTAACAGACAATAATTTATATGTATTCTCACTTTATGCCACACAAGCAGTCATTTAATCTCTGAAAGCGGTTCTTTGAATTCAATGAATTCTTGTTTGCCCTCAAACGAGTGAGGAAACATTCTGCTTGTTAACAGCCCTGTTAGTAGCCAGTTAAATCCTTCCAAGTTATTCCATAACACAGCTGAATTATTTAACATTAGACATAAATATGATGTGGGAACACAGAGAAACCGGATCAGGAATTTGTGTTGGAGAATAAGAGTTTTATTAGACAGACTGTCATTCATTCTATAACTGTATCGCTTTGCTTCTGTTTGTCTTCTGGTGTTTATGTTTAGCTTAGCATTAGTGTTAGCATCTGCATTGTCCCGTTTCCAGTAAAGTGCTAATACTGCTAATGTTCTGCAGGTGTTTCTGGGAAATATGGAGCCATAATTGGCTGATCCACTGATAAAGATTTTCTTTATAAGCAAAACAAATTCTGCTTGTTTCTGAACAAACGTGGTTCAGATTTGAAGCATCACTCTTCATGAATGAGACGACAGACAACCCGAACGCTTGCAGAATCGCACCCCTGCGATATTTAAACCCTCATTAAAACGTCTATGTAAATGTCCAACACAGATTTTTGGAAGTACATGTTGAATGTTCTTATTTATTTTTCAGATATTTTATAGGACATGTTTATGTGACACATTTATCTGTGTTTTGCTGTGGTTGTGTTTTGCTTAAATATTAAACTGAATATGATGTTAACAGGCCCCAATGCCAAGCTGGGCCTCCGCTGCAAAGCCTGTAAGATGGGCATTCATCACAAGTGCTTGGACAGAGTTGGCCAGCAGAGATGTCTGGGAAAACTGGTGAGATTTTGTTACATTTCCTGTAAATTATTATTGTTTGTGTTTCGCTGTGTTTGTTTTCAGTGATGTTTGTGAAATTCTAATTGTGGAATGTGGAGCCAAACAAAATATTGTAGTTAGTTTTGTTCAGTGATTGGCTAATATTTGTCTTATGTAAAACTGATACCGTTACAGAGAAACAAACGTTTATATCTCAGCTTAGGCTGTATTCTGCTCCATTGTTGCACATCTACTAAATATCTCATAAGGGTTTGTAATGTGTGTGTTCCCCTCCGTTGTGTTATTTTGGGGAATTTGATGGTGTGATTCATCAGTCTGTGTTTTCCTTCCGCGGATTGAGGTGTGAGGATGAATGTTAATGATTCTCTGATGTGCATAAGAGGAAGTAAGAGAGGAGAGAGAGAGAGAGGATGAAACTGAATATGAAGATGCATCTATCATGTAAACACCTCAGCGCTTTCACTCGGGGGACCTGGAAGTCACGTCTCATCTGGGATGTTCACACGCTCCATCACACACAATAAAAAAAGACGCTGGGGTTCCCATGGCTTCAGTGTGTTGCTGGAGAACCTCAGGTTTCTGTGAGAATGAGGGGATGACACAGACAGACTCAGACAGCAGTGACAGACGTCAGCGATTAGCCAGTTAGCCAATAGCTTTTCCTGGTTATCCAGTTTAATCGTTGTTTCATCTAGTTCCAACATGTTCTTGCGTGTTTTCAGTTCACATTGTGTAAAATAACTTTAAATATTTATGATATTGCTCTCAGCAAAAATGAGCTTGTAGTAAATTTTATTTGAAATAATTGAAATAACAAAATGTTTATTTTATGTTTAGAAGGACATTGGATCATTCATTATTATTATTATTAGTTTTTGACTGAAGATCTGTGTTGAAGTTCTTCGGCACAGGAAATGGAAACTGTGTCGTCTTTCCTGTGCCTCAGATTGTTGGTGTGTTGGGACGGAGTCTCCTGATGATGTGTTGTGCTCTCACAGATGGAAAATATGGCTGTGGGGGGTCAGGATTAAAAATTCCCCACAGGATTCGGCACAAATTCCACTTTGGCTTTATGAGTGGACAGGTTGCTATTTTTAAACTCTGTTTATTTCTCTTGGCCGGGCAGAGCAGTGAGAACGTTTGAGCTGAGAGGGCTTTTCAAAAGAGTAGCTTTACTGTTGTGTGGTAAACACTGAACGTGTAGCTGGTGTTTAGTTTTTAGTTGATTACACAAATCACATCAAATCTTTTTGTTTTTTTCCACAGGCATCGTGCGCTTTTGATAAATTTGTTTATTACCCTCCACTCAGCGCTCAACACATCTCTGTACACACTTCTCCAGTCAGCCCTTGAAGATACGTGACACAAGACCACTAGAGACCCTCTTACAGGGTCCGAGTGCTGCTTATATTAGTCCCCAACCTCAGCGGTGGCTAACAAAGGTCCTTCAAAGCAAATTTGTGACGCTGATCGCATAGACACCCTGTATTAGTAACTCAACACAACACATACAAATAAGGGCATCGTTTCATGCTAATGATAATTCTAGTGTTTAAAGTGCGTTTTTATTAAATTAACACAACTTCAAGTTGTGTATATTTGAAGCTGCAAGCATGAAACAGAAAGACGGAAGTTGTCTGGTTGCATAAACAGCGGTGGGTAAATCCTCTGTGTGGTTTTACAGCCCCAAGGTTTTCGCAGGTACTCCAGTTCTCCTCTGCTAATTCAGGAGCAGTTCGGATGCATCAGGGAGGTTCTGCCCATCGGTAAGCATTTGTTTTACATGAACACCATACATCATCCTGGTCTAAAGCGTTTGTAGGGCTTTGACAGGTCTGTTGTTCTGTCCCAGCCTGTGGCAGTAAAGTTGACCCGGTGTACGAGACACTAAGGTTCGGAACCTCTTTGGCACAGAGGACTAAGAGAACCAGCGGGTCAGAATCTCCGCAGAGAATCTCTGTAAGAAACTCACGTCTCATTATTTAAGTGATGGTGGGTGATGCTAAACTGAAAATAAGCCATAAAACCATATAGTCATGATTTGGGTGGTAAATTAAATAAAGTAATAAATGTTAATGGTATTGTTTGTTAATTAGTTTAATGTTAATTAATGTTTGTTTGTATGTATGTGCATTTGTGTGTGTATATGTGTGTATGTTTGTGTGTGTGTGTATATGTGCCTCAGGTGCAGGAGGACAGAGTCGCTCACAGTCAAGCTCAACTCACCAGGAAACCCAGTGATAATGGTGACAACATTCACACAAATATATAATCACCAAAACCTCTTAAAACCAGTTACCTGTTACTTTACATCCTTTAATAATCAACCAAACAAGGACTGTGTGCGTTTAATCATTTATCAAATATCTCTGCTTTCAGACTCAAACATACAGCAGCTTCCAATCAGAGATATTGTTTGTATTATTTGACGCTTTAGTTCTTTGCTGTGGTGAAATGCTGCAGTTTGGATGCAGTGTGATATAATATTAGAGATATGATTTGCTTGATCAGTTCATCACTCATAGCATCTGTGGGTTCATGACTGTGTGCTGAGAGAGAGGCTGGTGTTTATTCTCTGGTGACACATGCGACCAGCATGACCGAGAAACGATGGTATTTTTGGCTAATCAGTCCATCGCGCTGAACAATGACCCAGTACAACACCGTCACCAATTAAACTCCCGTACTGATCAAAAACATGCTAGATTTCTTCAGCCACGAGTGTCACGGACCTGAATGTTATTTTGATTCATGAAAGCTTTGTTGTGTTTTTAGTTTTCGCAGCGCTGGAGAACGGAACAGAACATTTTCACGTTAATGAGATAAAACCAGGAAACTCACCTGTAAGTATCTGCGTATTTTTATTATTCTTCTGTTTATTAAGTTTATGGAAAAAGCAGAGTAACAGCTGACTGGATTTTCCGAGATACTCCTCTTATATAATTCCTGTAAACATTTCATGAGATTACATCCCTAACAGGGAACGTTCTCAGAACGTTTGCTAACATTTTTAAAAGGTCTTACAAGTTCTTGCAGTAATGTTCAGAATCTGAAAAACAGGATGTTTTGAACATTTCTAGAACAGTCAAAACAACATTGTTTTTTGTTAAAACCTAAAATGGTTTGCAGAGACGTTTATAGTGTCTCTGAAGTCACCGTCAGCTTTAAACAAAGGAAGTGTGTCTGTGGGTCAGTATCTGAGCTGTAGGAGAGATCGCAGGACACTTTTTACTCCAGTCAGTATTTCTTAAGGGAGGTTCGTTTTTGTAGGTCACTTTCTGTAATGTCACCTCCCTCAAAGCCATGGCTGCAAAACACTTTAAATTTCTTCTGTATATTTGTGTGACTTTTTTTTCACTTATTTACCCAAAACGCTGTTGCAAAATATGTAAATCACAAGCGACGTTTGTTTGACTGGATTTTTATCTCAACCCTACAGTGATTGAGATAAAATGTCTTGTGTCAGCTTGTCTTATTTGTTTGTATTTTGATATTTGTATGTAAAAGTTCTGGAGACACGGGTCAGGTTGCTTCAGGACGGAGTCACACAATGTGCTATATAATGAAGCTCAGTCACATTGTAATTGTGTTCTGTCCGTTCTGTTTGACATTGAGATGAGACAGCTAGCCGTATTTCTGTCTCTCCTGAGCGTGTGTCAGGATTTAATCACATCAGAACTATAATGAGGCCGGTTCTGTCTGTGTTTGCCTGTCTGCTGTACACTGAGATACACTGCGCTGCTACAACAACACGATTTCCCAGGGGTTAGTGGAAAAAGTCCAATTTAAGAAACGTTCCAGTCTTAGCCAATATCTGCAACCCAGTAACATTACTGCTATCATTCTTTATTTAACTCTTTCTGTAATATTTTATTTTTCTGTCATTGCAATAACGTATAAGTCAGAATCTTACAATTAGATTTGTCAACATTTCTTTTTCATGAGTTGCTTGTAGTTAAAGTCAGTCAGTTAATGATTGTATGTGACTGTAGGTTTCTCATGTAAGTGGACAAAGAAATTTCCAAATCACATTGTGATTCTTTTATTAAATGTACAGTTTTGTTTACACTCATTAAATGAAGGTAAGTGCTTATATAGAAATTTTACAACCTCAAAATAATCCGAGTTGTCCTCAATACACAATATCAGCATCATTTCTGTTCCGTTTCTAATGAAAATTGGGTTGTAAATTTCGCTTCCTGTTTATGTTTCTGTGTTTAAACTGCAGTCAAACAGAGAGTTGATCCGGGACCCGGTGCAGCTCAACACGTACGTGGCTCTGTTCAGATTCACCCCTCAGGACAGTCACGACCTGGAGATGAGGTGAGCATTTTACCAAACAAACAAACTTCCTGGTGGGAGTGGCTAGATCTGGGTTTTTATGTGCAGAACACACGCTGTTTGTTTACCTGAAGTGTCAGGAACACACACTCCTCTGAGTAAACATGATTTTTTTATAGGACAAAACTGTGTTTCAGCTTTTCTACTTTGTTAGCTTTTAAAATTATGTTCTGGTGAAATGTTAATTGCTTCACTCCTGTTGCTTAGCTGAAAGCATTATTTAGACTTAATGCTACACCAGCTGCAGATTTCGTGAATTTCTTAGCTTTAAATCTTATTCTAAACTCAACAGAAAGCCGTGATTATGTGACTAACTGACTAGTGCCTCAAATCCGCTGGCGTGTGCAGTTTTATTTCTGAAGTTTCACAAAATACCAGAACACAGATTTCCATAAATAAATCTGCACTTTTGAAAGGGATGTGATGTTCTGATCGGTCCGTTTGTGTTCTGCTGTATCTGCAGACCTGGAGATCGAATCATCGTGGCAGATGTTTCCAGCGAAGACTGGTGGAAGGTAAAACCATTGCAAAACGTTTACAAAACATTTGGGAAAAGATCTCAAACAGGCACCGAAGAAATCAGCACGTGGAAATCATCTCTTTTCATCTTATTACTATTTGCAGGGTGTGATCGATGATAGAATAGGTTTTTTCCCAGCATCCTTTGCACAGCCAGTGAAGGCGGGAGACAGTGTGTTCAGATGCAATCGAAGCTTTATTGGCTGTAAGGAACAAGGGCAGATCACTCTGAAGGAGGGGCAAGTGAGTCACTTAAAACCTTTGCTGTGGTTAGAACTGTACGCTAGCTAAATCTTCTGATGAAACATTTGTATAAACACATTTTTTAGATTTGTGTCAGCAATGAGGATGAAATCAACGGCTTCATCTGTGTAACCAGTGGGAAAAAACGAGGATTTGTGCCGTGTGATGTGCTGGAGAATATATGAAACACAGAGGAAGTGAAATAAAAAGGGGGAAACAAAGATTTTTCCAGAACAATGGCTGCAGCGCTGCCTCTGAGACCACGAGAGACGTCAGATTCACGAATCGGTGAAGGGTTAAGGTTCGGCCTCAGGTGGAATCAGAAAACTTCAGTTCTGACTCGTTTCCTTGAACGGAAACTGACCAGGGAAAGATACGATGTGTTTGTCTTTAACCCCTGTGTGTCACTCACCTGAGAGAATGACGTTTTCTGTATTTAATTTATAAACGGTCAGTCTAGGAGTCATTTAACTGCAGCGGTTTTCATTAAAATCTCATCCATTTGTTTTGAAATATCTTGTTAAAGGTGGGCTAAGCTGTTTCAGAGGGGCTAGCAATAGCAAACCAGCTTCGAAAGCATAACATCCCGCCCTCCTATCAGAGCGCTCTCCTAAGCCATGCCTCCTCCAATAGCGCACAAAGGTATGCAAATACATAGTTTGACAGGCAAGTAGGACATCCTATTAGTGCATTCGGATCGAATGCAATGATTGGACGAACGTTTTACAGTCCTGTGCCTTCCACAAAATATATACACACGCATACATATACATATATATAAAGTATATATATTTATATATATTTCTAAAAATAATCGCCCTACCCTGCCTTTAATTCAACATATTTTAAGCTTCAAATATTTTCATAACATTTCATAACATCCATTACATGCCTGATGCTTTGTGATATATGTTGTTTTCTAGGCAATAAATGCTTTTTTTATGCTGCTGTCAGTGACACAGGAGAATAAGGTTAATTTACACTGCGTTTCCAAAGCAGAGGGATGTACAGCTGTGAGAAAATAACTTACAACAGAGAGAAACTGATCTCAGCTGTCAGAATTCAGTGTTTTCAGATGGTATTTGAGGACACAAAGGTTTCTCCTTAGAAGCAGGTGCAGAGGAGAAAAACACACTTTCTCATGCCTGGAGTGATAAATGTGGTTAGAATCTGTTTAAAGGGTTAACACATGCACCACCTTACATGCCACGCTGTTATTAAGTAAACCAAACATTATATTGTTTAATTTTAGGGAAGCAAAACTATTTGATGTTTGAATATTAATAAGTAAATAAAACATCAGTAAGTCGTGTGAATGAAGAGAATTATGTGTGTCATTACAACAGAGTTTAACTGAATGTTTTTCAAATGTGTGTTTAGTCATGAAGGTGTAAACATCAGATTTTGTCCATTTTAAATTATGCATTATGTGTCTTAATAGGATGAAATGTAGAGCCATAATTTAATACATGTTTGATCTTTTATAATGTTTTCATTTGGGATGAATGAAGTTGTTTCATTTTTACAGCATTGGTGTAAATATTTTACATGCAGAATTAAAGTTTATTTATTGATCTCATTGTGCTGCTCTTTTGTGAATTAGAAACATTATTATTATTATTATAATTATTATTGCTAAACAGCTGGTCTGAGTGCGTCCTTCAGTCTTTACATTTTATTCATTTGGCAGACGATTTTAACCAAAGCAACTTACAGTGAATTCAGCTTCGAAACCACAACCTTTGCGCTGCCAAGCAATGCTTCGGTTGAACTTTAGGAAGACAATCTTCACACAATCTTCACCCCAAGAGCTGACGTCAAAACTAGCTCAAGTTAAGCATAAATGTTGGTGTTTTAACCACGTTTAACTGAAGTCAGCTGAGAAGTTCAGCTCACTGAAGACTGTGGCACGAAGATGATAAAAATATCCAGCGTCTGTATTATAGCAGCAGTTCTGCTCTGCTCAGGTAAGACTGTCTTGTATCTGTCTTATATTTGTCAAATGAACATTTATGAGTAACAATGAATATGCCAAGAAACTCACAATAAATGCTTAAATATTTAAAATGATGCAAAATCTCTCCCATAACAGAAACTATACTTGCAAACCCAAATCAAATAATTACAATTAGATCATAATTTTACATAAAACGAAAATATTAAATGCAATTATTAAATTATTGCATTGTGTTGAATTATTGCATTGCATTAAATTGTGATAAAAGTGATCGATTGCATGTTATAAAACAAACTTATGGGCATTTTTCTATAAATCCTCTGCTCAATTTGACCCCTATGTGACATTTTTGCCAATGTTCAGACATTTCGGGTCTCCAGAGGGGACAGTGTCAGGAAACCGAGCAACACAATCCCGATGTGGAGTTCGGTCACCATGGCAACGAAGCGATGCTCAAAATCGTGAGTCCATTTCCACAGGAAACACTGATGTCCGTCCATTGGCCATTATTCATCTTCTCTGCATTCACACTGTCTCTCTTTCAGAAACCCTTTTGTGGCATTTGCAAGAAAGTCATTAAAAAGGTGATTGCGATTATAGGAAAACACAAGGTTGGTGAAACATTTTCACAACGTTTATCTTTAACATTTTACCCCCAACTTTGTCCATAATTTGTTTTGTTTCTCTTGCAGGATACCGCTGGACAGAAGCTTGATAAGATATGTGAAAAAATTAAAATACCTGGTTGTAAAAAATTTGTTCAAAAGTTTAAAGACAAATTGATCGCTGCCCTGTCTGTTGAAGGCAATGAAGCTGCCGTATGTGTCAAAATAAAACTGTGTAAACAAACATACATGTAAAACCACGCAGATCAGATCTGGTTTTGATGTTTACAGTGTTTAAAATTTCCTTACCAAGACTGTCCTCTACAGGTGATTTTGGCAGGAACAAATTATCCAGTAACTTTTTACTTGTGGAGCTACATACAAATTAAAGAAAAAAAGAAATATATGTCTTACACTTTTCTTTCTATGTACTTACAGAGTAAAAAACAGCACAAAAAAGGCAAACCTCCTTATAAGTTTTCAAATAAATTATTCCTGCCATTATTTACACACGCTCATGTAGCCCCACAAAACATAGATTAAACATCACAGACATTCATAGTCTAATATACAGCTTCTTAACAAGGTTTATAAATGTTAAACACCATTTATAAATAAACTATTATTCTACCTGTTACTGCAGCAACTTGTATTGCTTTTTGTCCTTGGATCAAACTACTTGTGTGTATTATTTTCATGTTAATTGCTTAAATTAATGATTTGCTACACTAATTATTGCAAGTGTAAATACATCATTCTACCATAAATTGTTATTTTATGATAGAATGATAAGAAAAAACACTGACAGTGTATTTTCTACATGAACAGACCGTTTAACACTGTGGTGTGTTGCGGTTTGGCTAAACGTTGTGTCAGTTTCTTTGCAGGACACAAGTAAACAGTTTTGCTCTCCAGATAAGAAAACAGCAAACTCATATTTTAACACACACAAAAACCAACAATAAAAAAACTGTGTATGTTTCAGAAAGCAGGAGGCAGAAACCAAATTCAACAAATTAACCAAATATACAAAATCTAAAAATTAAACCGGAGTGTCTCACGTTGTGTTTATTTTATAGTGTAACATTGCTGACAGTTGTGTGTAACTTACAAAAGTGTAAATTACAAAAATTTCTTTTTGGTAAAATTAGAGAGAGAGAGAGAGAGAGAAACAGAGACAGAGACAGA
>JBAJNP010010953.1:0-15587 GCA_036877545.1 Yasuhikotakia modesta
CAGTATTTAACATCTGGTTCTTTATTAGTAACATGTATTGCGTTTGACCTCTGGGAGCAGAAATGTCTCACCTCAGGTTCTGATGGTATCTTCAGTGTTCAGCTGGAGATGGAGTCAGTGAGGTGGACACAGATCTGAACTTTGGTGAATCTCTGGGTGACAGCGGGACTGAACTCAGTGCATTCATTTCTTAATGCAGAGCTGAAGAGCACCTTTGGAATAAAATGGAAAGCATTATCTTAGCATCTGTTGCACAAACATCTTCCTGCAGTTTGACTCTCAGCTCCACAGGATATGAAGATGATTGTTTAGTGGAATCAATTCCTGCTGGTAGCTCTTATATTTGTGAACAACAGGAAGCATCTCATTGGGAAAGTGTTTGTTTTTTGTAGTTAAAAATAGACCACGAGTGTTGTATTGTGTGCTCCACAAACCCATCTTACATCATGTGGTCTAATGATGATTCAGTAGAAGTTTTTACTTCATTCTCCCTCAACCTTTAATTGTGCATCAGTACCTCAGCATCTGATTAAACAGGTCTGCAGTTCTTTGTAGCTGAACTACAAACTCGTTTGTTTACGCTCAACTAGTTATTGACATAGTTGAGTGAACGGTTCTGTTTGTAGATGAATGTTTGATTATTCAGTGATGTTAACATGATAACATTGCTTTGTTTTGGAGTTCCCGGTCTGAAGAAATATTTTATATCAGTTTGTGAAGGGTGAATTAGTAGGTGTGCCTCAGGAAAAAAACTGTCAGTTTTACATATGTATAGTAAAAAATGAATTTCCTTTTCGGTGTGATTGAAACCAAATACAGTTTCTTATGGGATAAGTGATCCTGATGTCTTGTTCATAATGTCGTTCTGCTTTTGCTCTTTTCTTCTGACATTGCAGGTATCTTGCAGTGACACAGTTCTCACCCACTCATGCCAGGAAGGCCTTCCCGTGTTTCGATGAACCAATCTATAAAGCCACATTCAGAGTGAGTCTGAAACATGAGAGCTGCTATCAGTCACTGTCCAACATGCCAGTGGAGGTCTCCACCTCTGATGAGGACGGATGGGTGACCAACCATTTCTCCAGGACTCCCCGCATGTCCACATACTGCCTGGCCTGGGCTGTGTGTAACTTCACCTGCAGAGAAGCTGTAACAGATGATGGAGTATTGGGTGGTATTGTTTCATGTAGCCACATCATGTGATCAGAGACATTGAAGCTCTTCTGTGAAACCTTAGTACCAGCAACAGGGATCTGAGCAGTGACTTGATCTATGTTGTGAAATGGATGGCTTAGACCCAAGTTCTGATTAAATCTGGATTATGGCTGATTATGGCAGATGGCTGATTAAGCCATTGTTAAATATTTGCACACTTGTGACCACACATCAGTTGCTAACAACCCTCAACCAAGACTTTGAATTATTTGCTTAAATAATCTTACAAACAGTATTAAATGAAGAATGTCATATTCACAGCCTGACAAATCCAGTTAAGAAGATGGTGGAGGAGTTGGAACAAGCAGGAAGATGTTCTGCAGATGCAGACACTTGTGGAGGATGAGATGTTAGATGGTTCTCCTCATTGGCTCCTGCTGTGTGACCCTGACCTCCTCCTCGTGTTACTGTGATGAGTTTCTCCCTCAGCATGAGCTGCTCTCATTTATATCCAGTCATGCTGACTGATGTCGCTTCTGTCGGGCTTTTGTTCCCTTACTGTGAGCTGCTTGCTGGATTTCCTCATCAATCACATTAAGCAACAGGGAGTCTTCCTCACGCCATCTATTATAACAGTTGAGTTTGGATGGAGAGGAAAATACAGGAAGAGGAAAGTTTTAACTTTGGGTGGAGAATTCATCTGCCCAATATCACTAATCATTCTCTCATCCTGATATCAGAGTCTAAAGTTTATTTAATGAGGTCCTGACAGGAGAGATCAAATGTCCCTTCATCTTTTGAATAAGAGTTCTTGTGTCATTAATACTTCCTGCAAGTTTCAAAGCTTAAAACGTGATTCTTACAGTGAAGGCATTTATGTAATATCAGTGTTGCTCCTGGCTGTGCTGTTGTAAGATGTTTGAGTAAAGCTAATGAAGGCAATTGTTATGGTAATGGTTAAAATAAAGCAAATTTCTCACTAGATTAGCATTAGAGAGCAAATTCCACTCAGAGCTCAATATTTATCAGGTGTGACGGATCCTGGTTATATCCAAGTCACACATTGTTTATATCATTACAAAACCCAAACCGTCCTAATGGATCTTAATTTAAATTCTACACCACTGAACTAAATACGCTCATTATTTATTCATGGAGTTACTCTGCCTGATCACAGGTGATGTTGACTGCATTTAATGATTTAACAGAATACTGATGCCTCCAAGGCTGTACTCATCCTGTGGTAGTTTAAGATTTAAAGATTAGGACACAGTTTATTCTTATAAGAGCAGTGAATACGTGGTAAAGTGCGTTTCATTTACAGGTGTAATACCTCAACAGGTTGTTGGTAACACGTGTTCTCATCTTCTGAGTGGCTGGACTGAAGCTTTAAAGCATGTCATGTGTTGAGATGTTGACAGAGAGAGTTAGTGAGATCAGAGCTGAGCAGCGTCTCGTCTGTTAAAGTTCAGTTAAACCTGTTTAAACCCTTCATCAAACAAACCAGCAGGAGCAAATGAAGCCGTCAGCACTAGCATCAAATGAAAGTGTCTTCAGTGACTTATTAATGCAGCGTCTCTTCATTGTTCACTTCAGCGGTTTGTCTAATTACAGGTTAATTGTTTTAAAGTTGTGTTGATTTGCCGCATTGTGTGAGATTAAAACATATTTAATGATTTTCTTAATCTCAAACTGTTTGCTGAAAGGATAAAAATGATTATATTAGACATAAATATAAAGGAATATTAATAATGTGAGTTTCCAAGCGTTTGACCGGTGCTGCGAGTTCCTGTCAGCCTCTGAAACGATGTCTACCCTGCTGCTTGTTTTGCGCTGAGCTCCAGTCGTTCATTATCACTGGATGGATGCTTGTTCAGAGAGCCGTGCATCAGCCTGCAGCTACACGAGACCAGGGATCATTTTTTATTGGGGGAATATATTTCCTGCCCACAAAGCCGCAGCTCTCCAGGAAGCTGTTTTATAAAATGCACGTTGATAGCAATTGATAGCCATTGATTTTTATACCTATTATAGATTTTAGCTTTTTAATTAATGTAATGCAGAGAGACTGATTATGTGTACATACAACAGCTTCTCTGATTGGTCAGATCTTTCATCAGGTTATCATCACACAAATGTGTGGCTTCTACAGAAGCATGCATCACTGTAAGGAAATCTTGGAAGGTTTACATGTTATAATTAAATCTGTTTTTCAACTGGGCATTTCATTCCAAAGGTTGTATTTTTACCTTGTGTTTTATGTAAAAGCAACTCTGCTGCTATGCTCTGTAGATGAGTTTAGAGGTAAAGAAATGTACTACAAAGGCCAGATGCAGATGATTTGTAAAGACAATCACTATTTGAAGCTTAATGTGGAGGTCAATGTAATTTACTGCTGAAGAATCGCACTTGTCATACTATCATTCATTTATTTTCTGACTTTTGTTTTCTTATGTTGTTGCTGTAGATTCGTCTGTATGCCAGACCTGATGCCATCCAGAGAGGATCGGGAGACTACGCTCTTCACATCACCAAGAGACTCCTGCAATTTTACCAGGATTACTTCAAAGTCAAATATTCCCTGCCGAAACTAGGTGAGACTGCTGGTGAAATGTGCTTTAGCTTTGTGTGGCTTTAGTGATGCTTTTGAAATGTACATTTAGGCATTAAGCAGGTGTTTTATCCAAATCAATATACAAGGTGAGGAAATGCATTAAGCCATATATCATAAGAAGGCAAGAAGTTAAAAGATGGTTTAATGTTACAGTTACAAAGTTCCAACAATTGTTGAAGACTTTATCCAGGTTTATGGCTGTTCTGGTTGGTTTTATGATGCAGCACCTACCTGGATTCTGTCTGCACATGAAATTTTGCGATGCTGAAAAGACAAGTTCAGTCTTGGCTAAGTTGAGTTGTAGGTGCTGTTTTCTCATCCAAGCTGAGGTGTTTTTCACATGTGCTGTGTGTGCCACTACTGTGTGATAATCCAGTTGGATAAAAGGTCTGGGTGTTATTGGCATAGCAGTGATACGAAAACATGTGCCTAATAATGTTGTGTAAATGAAAAACAGACGTGGTCCAAGCAGTGATCCTTGAGGCACTGTAGTGACCATGGGATGCAATTTGGAGCTCACCATGGAGAGTGGTTGCTTTTGCCTGTTGTCAAGTAGGTTGTTCTTGGAAAAGAATGTCGTCTGGTTCAAAACGGCTTGTTCATTTGTTTTTCTATAAGTGGGAGGAGTGAGATGGATTTTTAATTATTAGCAAGAGAGGAGTTTATGAAGAGAAGGGGGAATAAGCAATATGCTCCTCGCACAAAACTGTGGATGATTTTTCTTTTGTACTGTCACATTTACATTTATTAATTTGGCCGACACTTATTAAAAGTGACTGTAAGGTATACATTATTATCAGTACTTGCATTTCCAGGGATCGAACCACAATTTTTGCTCTGCTAAGCCAGTGCTGTACCTGTTGAGCTACAGAAATTCTAAATTCTGTGTGATTTCCTGTTTTGTGCTCGTGTTATGGATAAATTAAAAAGTCAATAGCAACCTAGTTACTACAACCTAGCATTTTAGACCTGAATGTGATTGTTTGCTTTGGAGTTATAATAACAGCATGTGTATTCTGTATGTAAGTGGCTGTGTCGTTATATGGTGGATTTAACTTAATTTAGTTACTGTGAATTTGCTGTGTTCGTTTAAATACAGCCATCAATCTTTTGGGCCTTTGTCTGTCACTTTCTCTACAAATGTTTTTGCTAACGGGGTTAGGACCAGGGTTAGTGTTTGCTAGCGGGGTTAAGACCCTCTGAACCTGTTCATTTCCAAGCTGATCATCAGCTAGTTAACTAGCCAACATGAGATTGATCACCTGAAGCTGTTTAGAACAGCTGTTGCTTGTTTGTTGTTTGTCCAAGATAGACTGCCAGCTTGCCCTAGCTGATAAACATTCAACGGCTCCAAAACCAAGATCCAAACTCCAAAATCAAGCCAAACTGTTTACAAGATTCTGTAGGGCTTTATCTGTAACTTTAATATTTAGTGTTGTATCAGTAATTCTGCTTTTAGCATCTGTAGCTACAGTATCTCAGACATGTTCAATAGACTGAGTTCTGGTTATGACTGGTGATACTGTGCAGGTCACATAATGATCAATAAACTCTGATGCTCTGTATTATATCATGTGACCTATTAGATTCTAGACCTATATTCTTTTAAAATCTCTGAACTTTCCCTCCAGCTGTTCATGAGGGTTTTTCATCACAGATGTTCTGCTGCTTGAGGAACTGAAGGATTTAATGAGGCCAGTGAATTTCTGCCCCTTCATTTCACTGTCAGCTGAACTGTTACCTGAGGAACAGACAGTCATGGCTGCAGTTACAAGCTCGCAGCAAAGAGAAGCACTTTATTTCTTAAACCATGAGCTAAAAACACTTTAGATGTTCTGATGATGATATTGTGTTTCATGTGATGTTTCAGTAAGTCATGTGAGAGGATGTGGACGTTATTAACGCTGCTGTGATGTTGAGACACCATCTGTGTGTTGAGTGTGGAGCAGTTGCAGCCCCTCAGGTCTCCAAACAGACATTCTGTCACTATTCATGTGAAAAATATCAAATATAGAGAGAAATGAAGTCAAGCATGCAGGTTAAATACAGCATGCAAAGAACAACCTCAAGTTCCTCAACCTCAATAATTTACCTCAAGTTCTTACATGCAGCTTTAACAACTGATTTGTAATGAGACTTTTCTAATGTTTCTAATGTTTTTTTTTTTTAATCGTTTGGCATGTATTGCTGTCAGCAGGGCTGAATTAAAGTTCTGGATTTAAATCCCTGTAAAATTTTGTAAATTATATTACATAAGTCATTATTTCAGGGGTTAAATGTGTAATTTCCTTGGTTCACAATGTTTAAATGCTCATTCAAATGTTCATCCTAAATATAACTCTTGTGCAAAATCGTGTCCGTTTCATTAGGCAAATGGGTGCAAAAGTAATTTTCTGATATCCACTGAAGTTTAATTATATTCTTCATGTTTGTTTGAGTGTTTTGAAGCATCAACGTTTTGGAAGCTCCTTTCTTGTGTTTGTATGAACCTACAGGACATGGTTTGTTATGGTTTGTGTGATGGGACTGGAATGCATAAATCACAGAAAAGCAATTTCTGTGCAGACTGTTCCTTTAAGATTATTTTAACTGTAAGATATTGCTTTTAAGACAAGTGTTCTTACAGAATCTCAGCTTTTAAGTGCATCTAAAAAATGTGGAGTTTAATGTGTACTGTTTCTGTGATATCTGATGTTTGTGCAGTTTTATAACTTTAGGAAGCCATTTGCTTTAATTTGTTAATGACAGACTCAGATTTTGTATTCATGTCTGTTGGCATGTGATTCATCTTTAACAGCACAATCATTTCTCTCAGTTTGAGGAATGACTCCAGCACATCATTCATCAAAGTGTCTCATTCATCATCTGATGAATCTTAGAGTCCAATCAGAGCAGCTTAATCAGACCTGCATCTGCTGACCAATGAGAGCCTCCACACACTTTAGCTCTGTTTACAGTTAATGTGTCCATCAGTTAAAATGGTGTCTGTGTCCTCTGCTACAGTCAGTTTGTGCTTTTGAGGTTCTTGAAAGAATGTTGTTTAGATCCAAAAAAGTTACTTTATCATAATTCTATGCCAAAAATTCATAAAACGAGTAAATGTTTGGAAACGTATGTAGACATTTTGCTTCTTGTTTGTATATTTAAGTGGATGTTTTGCTACAAACTTTAATTCAGTGGCAAACAATCTACTGCGCGTTTCCTGATGTTAGTGTAAGCGATGGTGGTATCAGCACACCAACTTTGCCTTGTAAGCAGTTTTGAAGGCCAAACCAAAAGCTGTTAAGTGTGTGTTGTGCTGTTGAATGTATTATCAGTTTAATATCTGCAGAGGTTTCGCTTAGTTTGGTGTTTGAATTAATGCCTCTAATAACAGCAGTGATTGGTGAACACAACACTGCAGTCAGTCTCAGTTTGTGCTGAAGATCAGAGTCATTCATCTGAGAAAGTTACACTGAGGTCAGTCAGAGCTTCACTGGAGCTCCAGTTGTCACCTGTGAGACTGATGCTGATTAGACGGTTACACTATCTGTAATGAGTCCAGAGCCAATGAGAGATGCTGTTAAAAGACAGATTCTCTTCTGTCCATCAGGGTGTTTGTTTTACTCCATCTTTAAAGAATGGATGATGCTATTTCAGTTGCTGTGTTCCTGTAGTTTTAGACAGCATTGTGTTAATGAAGGTTGTGGGTTTAGTTCCTAAGAAAAACATGTTCTGATGATCATTCTGATGCACTGTAATTTGCTCCAGTGAAAGCAAATAAATGTGTTTTAAGCTTAAAACTTAGTGATGTTTGTGAGAAGCATTTGAGAAGATCAGTCAGTGAAGAGAAGAACTCAATCTGTTCAGTCCCAAACAGATGTAAGTGTTTCATTGTAACAAACTGGCTTTCATGGAAATGTTCAATAATGTGACAATCCTATTACATGTATTTGATCAACTGTAGGAATCAAACTTTCACAACCTCCTGTAGCAAAATACAATTTGCATCAAAGTTTCTTTCACACTGATTATAAGGCAGAAAAACTGAGGTGGAAACAGTTGCTGGTTTCTCATTGTAAGATGTTGAGCTCTGCAGCTTCACACAGGATGATGGGAGTTAATTCATCATCAGGTTTACAGATGAAACATCTTTGATTAGTGACTGATTTTAATTGGTGTGAATATCAGAGTAACAATCAGAACTGGTCCCATCACATCTGAGCTGGAATCCAGTGAGTCATGAGATCTGTAGTGAATTTACTGTGTTCAGTCATCTTGAGGTTAACTGAAGATATGGCATAAAATTACAAAAGTGAAAAGTGACATTATCAGCTAATCTGTCTTGGGCTTGTTATGCTGCAGAGTTAATGCTGTTTAAACATTACAGTTCCTCAGTGGATAGTTGCTGTTTAAAACGTTTAGTGAGGGGTCTGTACACAGTTTTACTGTATAAAACAAGATTTTCTTGCAGAAGGTTTTTCTCCTTGGCTTTTATCTTCAGGCTGCGAGTTCTTCATGTGAGGTCATTGTTCTGTCTTATGAGTTTCAGATGTTGTGCACGCATCACCACCAGTTTCATCAATGACCCATTCATGTTTCCACTACACATCGTAGGGTTTGTGTTTATGAGCCTTTAGCAACAGACCAGTGTATTTTAGAGAGATGGCTAAGCTTTGATAACTTTATAATGACCTTACAGTGGCTGAACATGTACTTTAATATTTGGGCTGTAAAGGCTGTTATGAGATTCTCAGCAGATGAATGGAGAAAAAACGCCTCAGATGGTTTATACGGTCACTTAAAAGTTATTCAGTATGAATCTGAGACTGTTAGTTTAACATGTTATGCTGTCTGACGTTCACATAGGCCATTTATTGATGCTTTAACGTACAGATGTTTAGGGTTGTGTGGTTATGAGCACAAGGCTGAACTTCCTGTGGTGTTTTCAGCACTGTAGCAGAAATAAACAGAATTATGCTACAAAACTACAGAATGACCATTTCAAAAACAACTTCATCCATAGTGTAGTTACATGTAAACAAATGGGTAAAAATCAAATCTGTTTGGGTATTGTGATCTTCCTGTGTCTTTGTGTTTGGCAGAAAAGCTTGTCTGAACACAACACTGTGTGCTTGGCTAATTTAGAGTGATTATCTTGTTTACATGTGTGTTGTAACTGGCAGAGAAGTGTGTGAGTGTTTGTGCACACGTGAGCCGAATCAGTTATGTATTTACATTTGTGTCAGTCAGATGCACTTCATCTGTTGCTCTTCACTGTGCGCTGATGTCACCATCTCTCTGGGGAGAGAGAAAATATTACATTCTGCATTTATGATGGTGGGACTAGAAGAGAGAAAGAGAAGCTGGTGAGAGCTACAGTCAGATACAGGTACAGTTCTGGCCAAGTGAGTGTCAGACTGTCTGTTTATAATAGTCCAGACTACCTGTTTTAATAGCCCAGACTGTCATGCTGTAAGGCATGTGCTGTAATACATTCAGGGGTTGAAATTAACTCTTTACATCCTCTGATGCTTCACACTGTATACACTGCACAGGTGTCATTGCATAATATTAAGAGCAAATTGTTATAAATTGTAAGCAACATGTACACTTGTAGTTTGGAAAAAAATCAATCCCAAAATATAGTTTGTTGAAACTGAGATGCAGGCATAAATCTGGCCTCTGCAGTAGACAGAATTTTGGGCAGACACACCAGTCTGTGTAAAGACACACAGTGTGTGTGTGTGTGCATGTGCGTAGAGAATGTTAAAGTCATGTGAGTTTATGAATGGTTATCTCTGTAGTGTTTGGTGATTAGCAAACAGCTTGATTTGACAGAAGCGATCTCTACCACTGAGGGTAAGAGACTGCAGTTGGCAGGGGACCAAAGCTGAGGTCAGGACTCACAGCATGAACTCAATCATGAGGTTATATCTGTGATGCTACAAGCAGAGATCTGTGAGCTTCTGACAGCCTTTGAGGTACATATTCGGCTAAACACAGCAGTCATGCTGCTCAAATGACTGAATCAAATAATGAAACCGCTCAGAATCATGAAGCAAATGATGAGGCTGGTCAGATCCCAGAGTAATTATTTAATGCATCATGAATTATTAGAGCCACGACCGCAGTCAATGTTAAAATTAGCTCAGTGTTCTGCAGTGGTATTGCATAAAGATTTGAGGAGCAATGAACCCTCGAAACTGTCTAAATATAGCAGTACTTCAAAGCAGAAACTACACGTTTACTGCAAAGTTATGTTCTCTGGATTTAATATTGGAGTCAAACATGATAAAAGTGTGAACAAACTTAAATTCAGATTCATTAATCTCACTTTTGGGTGAATTTGTATAAGATACATGTAAGGGCATTTTTACAGTATACAATATAATATTTATGTGTTTGATTTTTCACATGCAGTATTAGTGATGCTTATTTAGTCTGTTTGATTCTGTCTGAAGTTTGGGTTAATTTTACCTCAGGTCAGTTGTGTGAATAATACCCAACACAATAAGTGTTAGGGATTTATGACTGGTCAGTTCCTCTTAAGCTCTTGATTTGTGAGTGTATTGACAAAATACATTTTACGTCTGCTTGGTTTGATTGTTGCTTTGGGCTCAGAGTGAGAATAAAGTGTCTGTATTCCCCTAAAGCAGCTTAACATTCACTTGTGTCTCATGGACACTAGCACTGCGCTGCTGGTTTAATGTTACTGGCTCCTGTTTCTGTGAACACTGTCTCTACTGACCTTTCATCATTCCTAAAATCATGTCTGTTAGCAGCAGAGTCTGAGAACTGTGTAACAAACTTCATGTCATCACTTACTAGTCCTGTTGTCTTTGGAGTGGAGTAATACCTTATGTGACTCATTGCTGAGAGTTTTATGCTCCTCCTGTAAATTAGGTTTTGGCTGGTGAATGTTTAAATGTAAAAACTCATTTCACATGAACCAAAGTCATATCACGGACTGCTGCAGCTGAGCTTTGTTTCAGATGTACGTTCAGATGTAGTCATATCACAGACTGCTGCAGCTGAGCTTTGTTTCAGATGTAGTTGTATCTCAGACTGCTGCAGCTGCTGAGCTTCGGTTCAGATGTAGTTGTATCTCAGACTGCTGCAGCTGCTGAGCTTCGGTTCAGATGTAGTTGTATCTCAGACTGCTGCAGCTTCGCTCTTTAGATTCCAGCTGTGTCATTTCTTGAGTCCCTGTGTTTCAGGGTTAAAATTTGAACTAAATGTGTTTAGTTGCGTCAAGGAAAGGATAACGGGGAATGTAAGAGATGCTCGTTCAACTGAATACGACTGAATACATCTGTATATAATGTACTATACATCATTATCATTTACCATTACAAATGTTTATTGTAATGTTAAACTCATTTTCCCACCTTTACTAGTTTTGATTCTGTTAATAATTTAAACTACTTAATGCAAGACAACATTTTTATAGCAACACTCTCCTAGTTAATCCTAACTGTGCTTATTTCCATCATTGGTATCAGAACAGTGGAAATTGACAGAAAATACAGTTTTCTACCATCTTGTTTACAATTTTCTAGTGATTTTGGCATTCCTACAGCTTGAACCACTGCAGTGAAACCACCCTTACTGTGGGCAGAGCAAACCAGCTACTGCCTACACCTCAGATCTGTGCATCTGTGTTTCCAGGCGTCACGTTTAACTCGTCTGTTCTCCATATCTGAATGTTTCTCTCAAGCACCCTTGCTTTTCTCTCTCTCAAGTGCCGCTCATCTCTACTCTTTCTTTCTGTCTCCATCTCTCACTCTTTTTTTTTTTTCCCCCTGCTTTAAGAGTGCTCTTGTCTTTGAGATTGCTGTGACCTGCAGCTGTTATCTGAGCTGCTGTTATTATCTGCACTTGAGTTTCTCAGTCTCAGGATCACTGATGCTTACAGAAGGTCTGCAGGGTCACCTGAGCTCTTGTGGCTTTTGATTGCTCTGCGGTGGTTGGTGCAGATCTCACATGGATACATGCATAAGTGCTGAGGTTCATCATCTTTACACAGAATCCTCGTCCTGCATGTTTGCCTCTTGTGTGAGAAGTGTTTGTGCGTTCCTGCTTGTCAACACTAACAGAGCTCTCCACATCCTCTTATATCTGGGGGATTCTGGGATACGTGCTCTGAAAACAGGATTTTGTCTCTTCCTGACAATGGCTCTCATCTCATTCTCTTCCTTTTCTATTTACTTAGTGATCATCTCAAGAGCTTCAGCAAATATTTATCCTCCACGATGTTTTAATTTGTCGTTTTGTTCTCAGTGACTCACCAGAGACGACTTGTCATTAATACTAAGACACACTTTCACACTGTCTGTTGGGTCAAACTCTGTTTCATGTCATGTTTTCAGAAGCTAATCTAGTTGCCTTAAGTGTTACTTCAGATCTTCTGTTTGCTGTTGGATGATCCAGCTTTAACCAGCCTGAGATGGTTTATGATTATTTATGGTAATAAGATTTAAACGGGCTGTTTAAGATGAAGCTGGTTGACCTGATTTTGTGGGGAATCTGGTGACAATGGTTAGACAGTTACAATGTACTGTGTAAAGCAACGTTCTGACCCAACAATCGCTCAAACACACGAGTGAATCCATCCTCTCATATCCTCATCTAAATCTTTTGTATCTTATATTAGAAGTGTCATTTGCTCCTGTTTTGCTTTAGACAGACAGTGTCAGTCTGTTCAGATGTAGCTGAGCTGTTAATGAAATATTCTACTTTCCAAAAGACTGAATTGTCTAATGTTTTGATTGAAATATGCATCTTACTTTACTCAACTGTAAGAACCTCATCAATACTGTGTGCAGTTGTGAACCCATGTAAAGCGGTGTAAACGGTGTAGTGCTGTAGTTTAATCCTCTTCCTGTTAATATGAGGAGCTGTTTCAGTGTGTCAATCAAATCAAACTAATTTCTGTGCATGACATGATCCAAACATGAAATGTTTCAGACCCTTAGGTGACTGCTGGTTCATGTTATGTAACATAGCATCAGGTTTTTCACACCTAGTTTGAACTCTGATTTAATTCTGCACTGAGTCCTTCATTGAAAAACATTAAGTGAAGTTGGGGGAAGAACTGATGTGTAGTGGGAGAACGGCAGTATACCATCAAATCCTGTTAAAATCAGTCAATGAGTAGATATTATAGTCAGGTACCAGTGAGTGTACTGATCTGATTATTCCTGGAGTTGAGTAGTGCTGGGCTGTATTTCTATACATGGTACCCGGGATACAGAAACGCTGTGGACCGCTGTTGGCCAGTCCTCTGGGTTACGTTCTAAATGTTGTGTAAATACTTGCTCTTTTTTTCCTCATTGTTTATCAGCTTCAACTTTTTAAAAGTATATAGTTTTGTGCTGATATTCAGGAAGCGCTCATATTAAAAAAGCCGCTCTGCATCAGCGCAACGTCATTGATCTTCTCACTGTTATTGTTCTGTACAGATTTCTCTTCATGTCAGTGTGTGTGAGCTGTGATGTCTGGATGCTCACACACATCATTAGAGCTGATAGCAGCTGGAACAGCAGGAACAGACACACTGACTGATGTTGGGATTGTTAACGGTTTCAGAACTGGGAATGCTGTGGGTTTAATTGTGAATCGCTTGGAGAGAGGCTCGAAATGTTAGAAAAAAACTGCCTGTGTTAAGAGCGTTCGCATGTGTGATGCAATGTAAGTGTGTTCTGACGGCATGAGTATCTGAAGAACAGCATGAATAAATGAGAGTCATGACCTCATCGTGACTCTGTGCTGCACTGGGAGATAAATTCAGTGTGTTTGACAGGAGTGTGAATCTGAGACCAATTAAACAGAGCTGCTCCAATTAAACTGAGTCTCTGTATTCAGTGTCTGAAAAACACAGAAAAAACACACAAATTGAGATTATTTCACTCACATTCACAGAAACCTCTAATGCTACATTGAATCAGCTGAAGTAAAAGTCCTGCGTGCGTGCGTGTCAGCCGTCACCAGCCTTGTGCTAAGGTCATGACAGTAGTGCTGGTGTGACACTTATTCATGTTTTCTGGTCATATCCATCTTATGGATTTTATTTCAGAGCGTTTATAGTTGGTCTTATAGTTAGAACCCAGCAGATGTTCTCTGGAGTTCTTACAGTAGATGCTTAGCAGTGAATACTGCCAGTGTGGATTTGAGCCTTTAACCCAAAAGCTTTTTTTTGTTTGGCCTTGTTTCCTGTCAGTGACCTCTGACCTGTTTCCATTTATTAATTTGTCAGATGCTTTTATCCAAAGTGACTTACAATGAACTCAAAGTACACATTTTTATCAGGACTTGCCTTTCCCTGGAATCGAACCCACAACCTTTGCGGTGTTAACGCAACGCTCTAGGTTTCCTTCATATCTTTGTCTGTGTCTGACTGACTCTATTGTTAACTAGTGTTAGCATTAAACGGTTTGTTCAGCTCCATGTTTTTGTCTAAGTTTTTAACTATTAAAGGACATGCATCATGACGTGATGGAGACAGTGGTGAAATGTTCTCATGTTATCAGCTTTTGTTTACAGTGTGTGAATGTTGGATCTGAGAGTCTTCAGTTATGGAGGATTATGTAGGAGCTTGTTGATTTTCTGCATTCATCTCATGAGGTTCTTGTGTTGTGTTGAGATATGCAGCCCACCATCACCCTCTAGTTGTTTTCTAGTTTTTGTCAAATGGAAAAAGGGAATACAAGTTATTTCTACAGCAAATAATTAAACATGAATCATAGATATAAAATCATCATATTGCTAATATCACTGAAGTTTGATGTTTTTAGAGTTGAAATAAAGGTCAAATAGATCATATGCTATTCATAAAATATGCCGTTCATGTTATATTTAAGGATAAACTAATGATCCAATGTGCACTTTGTGCTGCATTTTAAGTCATTAATGTCCCACAATGCAATATTATAAAATGGCATGAGTTCTGTATAAAGGAGTACCGCTTATGTTTTGGTAAGAATAAAATACTGAGCCTTTTATTCTTAGAGGTTTTATGATTTAATTTACAAATGAGACTCTCACAGCCTTTAATCACATTTAACTGAGAATCAAAACAATGCAGTCAGTCCAGATTACTGTATTTAACACAGATTTGTGCTTGTTTGGGGAAAGAGACAAAAACTGTATGAAATTAAAGAGGAATTTTCCTGCTTTTTTCCCCCCTCACTTAGCGTTTGTTTATTTGGAGGAAAGAACTGAAGTTGTGTAGCTCTGTGTCTGTTGGTTCTGTTGTTCATAGCACACTTGGCAGTTTTAATCGTCCCTCAGATGAGTTTGGTGCTCTTGTGTCTTTCTGAAATTGTGCTGCTACACCGTTTTCTCTTTAGCAGCTGCTACATGTATCCCTGTAACTTTTGAACAGTTGTCCTAAAACTGTTATTAATGGTTGTATGAATTTGAATCATGTTTAATCAGATGTAATGTATTTTACACATTATACAGACATTATTACTTAAGTTGGCAGTTTTGCCTCCTTCTGTTGTGAATTGATTGTTTGTAACGTTTTGATGGATTGAAACAAAGCGTATGTTCTGGCCCTCCTGTCAAATCCAGCTGAATAGATGCTTTATATTCATTCATAAAGATGTAACAATTACATTATCCCAGTTGCTGTTGACTCATCTTATCTTTCTGCATGACACCAGTCTTTAATGCTGCAGGTTTCCCAGCCTGAAGATGACCTCAGACCATCAGAGTGGGTGGGGCTTACACTCATTAAGATGCATTAAATCCAGCTCTTATTCTGTCACGTATTAAAGGTCTGTCTGGGCACTAATAACTTTGGCTGGAATGTGATTAATCACATTTCTACCTG
>JBAJNP010010954.1:0-15581 GCA_036877545.1 Yasuhikotakia modesta
AATAGATGTCTATGGAATGTCTCTATTTGGATAGATATAAGTAAATGTGTGTGTGTGCATCAATGATCATGTTTCAAACCTGTGTAATGATTGCAGATATAAGAGCAGACATGCGTAACAACAGTTAATCGTGCATTGAGATTTAGGGCTGTGTGTTCTTCCTCCGTTCGGCTGTTTTAGAGCAAGATGTGATTGCAGTGGGTATTGATTGATTAACTTGTATTGCTAAGAAGCCACTGATTAGAGAGAGAATGAATGAGTCTTTCTCTCTGTGTATTGAGAGCCTGCAGTGAGCCTTTAACAGCCAATCAATGCGTATTTCACACCTAAACACTAATTAAGTCATTAGAGGGCAGTGTAAGATCTGCATGGGTGCTTATACACACACACACACACTAGCCCCTTAAGGAGAGTATGTGTGTGTGTGTGTGTACAGAGGGGGGCAGTAAGTCATGCCAAAAAGCCCCTTTTCAACTCTACACACACAAACACACATACACACATATTAGCCCCCTAAAGGCAGTAAGTGTGTGTGTGTGTGTGTGTGTGTGTGTGTGCTGAGACAGTAACCCATGTGCCAGCAAAAAAGCACCTTTTCAAATATGCAAACACACACACACACTGTTGTGTTGATATTAGGTGCAGAGCTCTGCTGTGTCGTCCATTGTAACATGCACAGCTCTGATAAACTGACTCCTATTTGCATCTCAGACTGCCACAGACTTGAGAAAACCGCAGCAGTTCACTGACGTTCACATGCTGCGCTGCTGAGTAATTACAGCCAACCGAGCTGTGTCACCTGACTGTAGAGTACAGTGCAGACTGTGGCTGAGACATGAATGATAATGTTTTGTATGATACACTGAATGTACTAATAATGTTTATTTGCGCTTATACTACTTAAATCATAAACTGCTATGGACATGATGCCTTCTTAGCAACCCCAGAGCAACTACCTAGCAACTCGCTGGAATTATAAATGTAAGTTTTGCATAGTCAAGCGTCTAAGCATTTAAAATTTGTACTTCATTAATTCATTTTTTGTTTATTTTTATTTATTTATTTTAGTGAGCAAGCAGATAAAGTATTCTTAAGATTACAAAGGAATTTTGAAGTGTAAGTGAAGGGTATTTTCCCCATTAGTTATAAAATAACGTGGGTGTAATGTTTGATTAACATTCAGTCTCTGTTACGCTGCAGAAAACGCGGCCTACGTTACCCAGAATCCTCTAGTAGAATCAGGTTTGAGGCGGCAGGGGCTTGAGTTGAAACTAAATCTATTCCTCTCAAAGCGCTGAGAACAGTCAACAGTTTAACAAATTAGAGAGAGATAAAAGACAGAAAAAGAGTAAACCAAAATGTTATTTGAAGGTAAAGAGGGAAAGAGAGATGGAGAGGGTGATGGTGTCAGAGTTGGCAGGGGGCGGCGGAGTGCCCTCTGCGTCTCGGCATCTGATGGAAATTTAATAAGTGTATTAGGATTGGCAGCTTTGCGCTCTGGCTGCTCCGGACATTAGCATAAAGCTATTTATTAGTCTGATTTCCCCGGCTGAGAGCGACCTGGCCCTACTTGCAAGGGGAGCGTGCGTTGTCGTGGCAACGGCAGTACGGAGCGGGAAAGTGTGAGGACGGAATCGTGCAGGAGAATCTCGGCTAGTCATTTTGCCAGAGAAAGACGAAAGTGGGGAGGGAGGGATTGAAGTGAAAAGATAAAAGACAGGATTAAATGAATGTGTGAAGCAGGCAAAAGGTTGGGTCTGACTCTAGTTCTGTTTGAAACCCCAATGGGAGAGATATTGAGTGCGATACGATAATGGCTGTTTAGTATCTTACCTGTAAATGACAGGGATACAGTTTTCGTGAGGGATTGTAGGACGTGTACAGCATGCATGTTTAGTTAGGCTATTGAAAAAAGATATCAAATTGGTTTTCAAACTGTGATGCCTTAAAATCTACTTCACAGTACTGTAGCTTTAAAGGCAGGGTAGATTACGCTTTATTTTGAAGAGTTTGTGGGCTTTATTGAGGTCTCAGCAGTCTAAGGTTACGATGAGTTGACCAGTCCTCCACTTTCTTTCATTGTCTGTCTCCTCTGAGAGGACACATTAGCCTCCTGCTGCGGCCAATTACAGCGCTAATGCCAGACCTGAAGGTTTCAACCCCAGCAGGGCATCGAGGGGAGAGAGAATTTCAGGTGTGTGTGATTTTCAGTGGAGTGTGTCATCCCTGATGACTGTGTGAACCTAAGAGCTTCTCTCTCTCCTTCCATGTGAAGATGGTATAAGATCTGCTTTGAATCTCTCTCACATCTGTAATGAGATTCAACAGCTCAGTGCTCATCGTTATTCCAGTCTTAAAGGGTATTGTGTGAGCTCTCTCTCTCTTTCTTGCTCTCTCTTTCTTGCTCTCTCTTTCATGCTCTCTCTCTCTTGCTCTCTCTCTCTCTCTCTCTCATTTATTCAGGCCATTTTGGGTCACACTTAATTGAATGCAATTATCCTCCTGCACAACTCGACACGATCGCAGCGTGTTTAATGAAATAAGTTGTGGAAACTATCAGCAAATTTTAACGTCATGTAATGTTGGAGCCTACAGCACAACTTTTCAGCTAGTTTATGGGCGATCAATAGAATTTGGGTGTGAATATGTGATGTTCAACCGCTGTTGCACATGCGGTGTCACAGTTTAAATGGTAACTTTTGAATCCATTTGAAAAGAAAGGTCACATTTTCTGTATCATCTTTCATATCATGTTTTGGAGACATTTTGATTGGAAGATCAGATCTAAAGTGATTCGGTGAGGTGCAAAATTAGACTTTTAGACATTGATGGATAATGTGTAGGCAGCTGTTAGCATATCTACAGGCTGTGATTGAATATGTACTGCTGGGGTACAGAGCCAATAGAAGCTTGTGTTGATAATTAAAGGGTTGTGATTTTAACTTATTAAACAGACCTCAGTTGACACAGCAGTCAGAGTTCAGTGGAGCTTTTGAAATGCTCTGAAATATTAAGTTGAGAGGCAAACAGTCAAACTGATATTTTCAGGTCATTAAACTATTAAACACAGAACAGATGCTGTTTAAAGTTTTGTGTTGGTTCCACTAGATTCTGTCTAATAGATTCTATTATTAATATATATGTCTAAAATATATCCTATATATTATATAAATATAATATATAAAAAAATCATATAAAGATGCAAATGTTTCAATAACACTAAAAACGGATTTTATCTACCTTAGATAGAAGTCAATATACAGATAATAATTGTTGTTATTAATAAGAAATAATGTGAAAATGTTCATGCCATCATCAGCTAATGTTAATGAATGAGCTCTTATATGTTAATGAAGTGTTACCGTGGCTTTAATAAAAAGAAATGGTGTCAGTCTGACATTTAAAAAGTGACAAATAAAACGGAGGGACCTGTTATTTGTCACAGGAACAGCCTTGAGGTGAACTAACATCGCTTTTTGATGATAAGACCGGGTTAGAAGCTTTGTTGAGTTTCGGGTGAGATCACAGCAGGTGATGGAGTTAACCAGCTTTACTTAGTCTGAACTAATCTAATCCACTCTGAAGTTCTGCAACTCTGATCTGGATCTGACAGATCGACACTCAGTGATATTAACCCCAACTGACAGACAGGTGCATTATATTCAGGGTGGCTGTGGGTAGATACTTAGTAGATACTTTCTCACTCTCAGTCTGTATTAAAGGTCAGTAGCTGTTGATTTGAGTGAATAGCCCATGATGGTCAGATGAAACCGGGTGAGCTGTCCAGTCCCTCTGTCTCTTATTAGTTGGTTTGTCACTTCAGATACATTACAGAGAACCTTAGTAACTGTTAAACTGGGTTCCTTAGTGACTTGAAGCAGAATGCATGTGACTAAATGCTATCAGAATAAAGTCTACCCAGCTTGCGATTTGAAGTTGTAAGAACGTTTTCCTAATGTTTCTGCTAGATACCAAAATGTATGAATCTATAAAACGTCCATTTTCTTTAATGTTATTGAAAGTTCTAGTAAAGTTACTTCTGATAACTTTGATGGAACTTCAAGGAAACTTTGAGAAAACTTTAATCATTAGCCAGCGTTCTGAGAACGTCCCCTGTTAGCTGGGTAATTGCATTTGGGCATATAATGGAAAGCATTTAATTGTTTACTTTTCATTATTAAGTTTGGATATGAGATTTACCCTCATTTAGGTTTGTTTGCATATAGCCTGTATAACAGATTTCTCCTGATAATACTTTCTTTTCTACCTCTGAGCGCTTTTGCTGTAATTTCTCTTTCAGCCACAAGGGGGAAGTGACGTATAGAGTTGCCCTTATCCAAATAATGAACGCAATCTTTCATTGTTTTTTCTAACGTTACTTTGTTTAAAGCCAAACTAAAATCGCAAAGTTTGGTTTGTAAAACTTTGTAAGTCCCCAAACACAGTGATTGATATAGTCACAAATATATCACAGAAACAGCGTATAAAACCAAACGCTACAGCATAAGCTCAGCTAGCTTTTACGCTTCACGTTTCAATAAATGTATTATTAACGTGCAATGTGACAATGGCCAGAAAACTGAAGTGGATTTCATGCATTATTCCTTCTGTGTGCAGAGAAACGATCTGTGGACAGACAGCGGTTGTATAAAAGCTCAAATCCGCTCTGTGCATTGGGATTTCAGTGCAAAAAAGACACGCTTTAATATTAAACGGTACTGTATAATTGAACACATCATTTAAACATGAACTAGTCACGACACGACAGGCTCCCAGTAATGATATTCGTACCGCAAACTCTTTATTTCCCCGCAGGTAGACCCGCAGAGGGGCGATGTTTGTTCCGCAGGGTGAGTCTAAAGTATTCACCGCAACCCAAATAAATGACTTGCCCGAAAAGCATCTTTGGCCACCATGATACTTTGCATTTAAAAGCCTTAAACTGAACGTCAACACATGAAAGAAAGTGTCAGGGTTCAGATAGCCGCACATCAAAGCGCCCTTTGGCAGCCTGACATTTCAGGGGGTCGTTGGCGGACCCCCACACGCGTTACTTCTGCTCGCTGGCAGATGGGGCTGGATAACGCTGGTCGATATCTGTTGATATATAAAGACACAAAAGCATGACGCTGGGGTTTGTTTTCGCGCATTGTTGGTCAAAACATTGTTCTTGGAAATGCCAAAGTTTAACCCCTTGTTGTTGAAGGGGGATGTCGCCCTCTTCAGGCTGACTGGTGAAATGGGTCGATCATGTTCGCTTTTAGTGTTCAGTTATAAAAACATCAGTATTATTATATACAATATTAATATATGCAACTCATTTGGCCAATTGAAGAATTTTTGATAACAATCATGATTTTCAATGTGAAGAATTTACTAAATTGGCTAAAAAGAACTACATTTACTAATAGTAGTTTTACTAATATATATTTACTAATATCAACCTGCAAATGTATTTTGTAACTATACATTCTGGTATGTTTCAGTTGCTGTAGACTGTCTACAGTCAAAAGTTTACATTATACAAACACATTTCAAAAGATTTCCCAAGAGATGAATTCATCTCAGTCTTTTTATTATGGTTGATACTTGCAACACAATGTTGGTAAAATAGGCGATTTGACTAAATGTCCACTAGATGGCAATATATTCACAAAATGACCAGGTCTGGGGCATCATGTCTTGTTTATTATGCTACTATTCTAATGCAAGTTTTTCTCCTCTGCAGAAATGTGTGTTCTGCAACTGACCAGTAGAGGGGAGCACATCTCCAGATACTGGTTTACAATATAACATATATACTGGTTTCAAAAGCTTTAGCATTTCATCAATGTAGTCAAAATAGTTTTTATGGGTCAGTACTGACTAATATTAATATCCACTCGTGAAAGATAAATAGGCTGTTTATCTGTCATTTCCAAAATAAGAAGCCTGTGTGATTTGTTGCAATTGGCTACATTTTATAATGTGTGAATTGTATAATTGATGCTAAATTGGTGGTTTTGTAAGTCTTGGTTTTGTATTTATTTTGTGTCAGACTGATCTGTGATCACTCTGCTGTTTAAGGAGCAATTGTTTTTATTGCACCACAATGTAACTGACAGTTACTCACGAATGAGCGACATCCGAGATGAATCTTCATTATCATGTTCATCCAATTTACTCAGGAAGTCTATATTTAGAGCCGATTTGAGCTCTTAGACTGCTAAACTCTGCTCTGTCATTTAGCTGTACTCACAACCCACTTTCTGACAGTTTTAACTGTAATCTGTAAGATTATTCATCTCTTTTCACGGCTCTACAGACAGATCCTTTTAACTTTTCGACTCCTAATGACCTTCAAATTAAAAATCTTGGTAGGTGCATCTAAAACATGTTGTGAAACATTCACTGAGACAGAATCAGAGATATAGTGAGTTTAAGTCAAGAAACAGCTTTTCGTCCTTGGATTTTCTGTCGCAAATTTTCTCAGTAACAAGTGATTAAACCCGACAGGCTCAGACAGCTTTTCAGACTGTCCTTACATGTTTCAAAAACTTAATCTTGTAAAATAAAAGGTTAATTATTTTGAACAAAAAGGCTGTTGTCAGCGAACAGACGCAGCACATGGAACCAAAGGACGCCAGTCAGTCTGCTATTATAAATTCTGATGGATGTAATTTTGGGTTTTGTTGTTCTGCTGTTGATGCGTGTGTGTTGATTGACAGGTGAGTGGGTGTGTTCTGGCCTGGTCCCCAGTGTTTTAAGCCCTGCCTCTTTTCCAGAGGCTGTTCTGCACACGTTGGCTGTATGTGTACCATGAAAGATGTTGCCTTCGCAAGCAGTATATGGAGACAAATAACCCACAAACCTTTGCAGTGTGCTGATTGGTGGAAAGTTCACAGATGGAAAATAAACATGCACACCCCTTGTGCATATTTAGCTCCGCCTACTGCTGTCAAAACCCAGACTTAACTGCAGAACAGTGATTGATCGAGGGCTAACAAATGAAGTGTGCTCATGTTTACATGTTTAGTTTTAAATATGCATCCTTTCAGATTAAGACACTATTTTTGTATTAATTAAGGATCATTTGAGGTCTGTGTGTGTATTTATGTTTTTATTCTTGTGTCAAGGTTGCTTTTGTTGACTGTTGACCTGTCTGTCTTTAGCTGTAATAGGAGAGTCTCAGATGCGAGTCTCGGGTACGAGGGCGTATGCAATCGGCGCCTGAGGGAATAGCAGACACCACGGCATCCACACACAGGGCGACCTCGCCCGCAAAACACAGGCAAGCAGGTTTAGACACAGAAATGTGATACAGCAATTGGGAATAATATGGATGGATGGATGAACGAACTAATATATATTTTTCTTCTCTGCATAATGACCATAAAACATGCAGTAATCTGTCTATGGTCCTCCAACCTTCACAATGAGTTTATGTAGGATATTATAACAGTTTTTTCTGTTTTTAATAAGTCGGCAATTTTCGAAACGCAGCTTTATTGTGTGTCTTTCTTTCCTTTTCTTATTGCATCTTATTGATTTTTCACCCTCTAGTATTGATTTTAAGATCAGGTTCCCCTGTGCCATTTAATGTGTGTGTGTGTGTGAGTGTGTGTGTAAAAGAAAATAGAAGGCTGTATAGATTGTGGGATCTATAGATCTTAGCAACACCATTTATCTATGTAAATCTAATCTTATATTATGTTGTTGTAAAAATACACTGTTCTCAGCCAGTCGTCATTTTCAACTCTGTAAAACAAAAGTGTTTAACAACAAAATTACAGAGATTGACTGCTCACGTGATTCCAACATAATTTCAACATTCCCCCCATGAGGAGGGATAATTTTATTAGCATTATTTTGTTAGTCTACCAATATAACTGAAGGCACTGTTTTATGAGTGAAAATTAATTTAAACACACTTTTGTAATAGTATTATTGATTTATTTGGGTAAAACTTGTTCATGTGATTTTTTACAATTGCTGTTTTAATTGAAATTATTGCCATTTTGGCAAAACAGTGAGAGATGATGACAGTGCCCAGAATAACTACTGATGGTTGTTATTTAGTAAAATCTTGCATGGTTTATTAATCTCAACTCAATGAACGTTAACGCAGTCTTCAGGCAAAGTTAGAATGCACCAGGGCTTGTATAGGAGTGAATAGCTGATGTTTTAACAGGGGCAGAGACTTGAAGACTGTTGCTACTGTAATGCACCATTGAGCATAGAGCACAAACCGTTGAGGAAGATCCATTCTGGGGTCTTCCTCATTTAACCCCCCGGGGCCATCATATGCATGTTTAAGGCTAATCAATGCATGACGACACAGTTTGATATATGTAGCTGGACTTGCATGTTTTCTTGCTTTACCGTGTGTGTGAGAGAGAGAATTTGGCTGATATAGCTTAATATACATTAGTAGCAAATGTGCTGCGTTATCATTATTTATGATTATTTATTCATGAGTGAATATATGAATATTTTAAATCAATACACAATTTTAAGCAACCTAATTAGTTAAAGTATTTCAAATTGACTTTATTGTTTAATCATTTTGTTTCTGAACATAGAAACGCTGTTGCAATAAGTTACGCAAACGGTTACTGTTACTGAGGTCCTGTCTTGAGCTCACGGCTGATTGGTCAGCGGTTAATTAACATTCAGTAATGATGTGTAGCTTTAAAACTTGCAGTGTAAACAACACTATATAAAATGCGAGCTTTGAGTTATGCGGAATTGCATTATCTGCAGAGTTTGCATGTGCGAGTGGTGGCGTATATTTTCACTCACAGGCCAGTTGAAAAGCTTCTAATGCGATTTCACACTGAATCTGCCTAATGTAATTAGCAGTTCTCAGTTTTGCCTAATGAATGTAATGGCCCAAATGGACAAATGGATTAAACTCTTAGCATTTGCAGCGACATCAGCGAGTGGTGTTGCGTCTATGTAAGTACAGTCGCTGAAGTGATTTTATTGAAAGATTGGATCTAAATTTTGTACGAATTGGTACATTCTTTAGCAAACCGTTGACATTTTGTGTTGAGATACGATACGTAGCTTGTTATCCATGAGGTTTCCTGGCTTCAGTTCGGGCTTAATGAGTTTGACAGGTGTTGTGCTGAACTGAGAACAGGAAGGACAATTCTGTTCTGGGTGGTTGCTGGCCTTCAGGCTCCATTTTCAGCACCTGCAGAGCAGATCTCAGATCAGTCTCTGGGGCATTAGCTTTCAACATGATTCCCATCCTACAGGAAGTCAGAGCAAACTCTGTAATCACCCGCAAAACTGGCCAAACGTGACGGGACGCTCTGATTGGGCTCCTTAAATGGCCTGACTTCCATCTGTTGAGGAAGTAGGAGGAGTTTGAGGAATTGATAGTCCTGACATCCTGGAGCGGTGTTTGCTTATTGGTTTGTTTATTATGATTACTGTTGAAGATAAATGACATCATATCCTGTTTGTAAGCCTCTCTCTCCATGTGCCTTTAGATGTCGATGCTCCTCTCTCTCGCTCTCTCTTCCCCTCATTCTTTCTCTCTCATTCTCTCTCATTCATTCTCTCTCTTGTTCTTTCTCTCTCTCTCTCTCTCTCTCTCTCTCATTCTTTCTCTCTCTATCACTCTCTCTGTCTCTCTCACTTTTATTCTTTATCTTGTTCTCTGTCTTATTCTCTCTCTCTCATTCTTTCTCTCTCTCTCTCTCTCTCTCTCTCTCTTCCTCTCTCTCTCTCTAATTCTTTCTCTCCTACCTTCCATTCCTCAGATACCATCTTAGGATTCTCCCTGTGGAGACCCAGCCTGTGATGAAACCACAAGTCTAGGGAAATGAAAGTGTTTCTTGGTCATTTCAAAAATGGAATGAGATTCTGGAAAGGTATTAAATTCTGTAATATATTGTCTCCCACTATAGAGGAACCCTGAAATAAATCAATACAGAAAACAGCAGCGCTAGGGCAGGACAAGGAGTTGAAATATTAAACAAGTGGCTTAAAACACAGGCCAGAGCCTATTTAGAAACAAATCCATTACGGCTCAGATACTCTCCGCAGTTGTCTATGAAATTGAATTCGGGTAGAAAGAGAAGCAATGGCTTGAGGACTCATTTGCTATGAAATTGAGAGCCAGTTTAATCAATAAGACGTACAGTATTGGGAATGGCAAGCAGAAATACGGCTGTAGGAACAGAGCGGGGCGGGATTGAAAGATTAGCTTAGCAATTATTGCAAAACGCCCAATTTTCAACCCCTACCTCTCACACACGCACACGCACACACACACACACACACACACACACACACACACACACACTATAAATCTATAAATTCTTTAAAGCACAATTGTGTTCATGGTGTTTCAGGTGTGGGTGTGTGAAATTAAATGTTAAAAATTCTTTAATTTAAGGAGGCGTTGGAAGGGAATTACCTCAGGCTATAGCAGAATGCTTATCTTAAGCTCAGCTCTCTCCCACCTTTTTCCCCAAGAGCCCAAACGTAACAAGTTGACCGTTATCACAATGCCTCTGTTCTTTTTAATTCAGATTGAATTCTATTCATGGTCACATTAAATGTGAAACAAAATCCAGAGAAGGATTTAGGTTGTGCTGCTTGGGAGCACGTAACAATGACAGGAATCAGTTTTCTCACTTTAGACACTCAATAGCGAATTTAAATGCAATTTAGGCTTCTATTCTAAAATCTTTCCCTTTGTATGAATTGTAGCCTTCTGGTGGAGGGAGGAAAAGAGAGAGAGGAAGAACGAGAGAAACCTGCTGTTCAAGCACTTCACAAAGCAGTAAAGAGAGAGAGAGAGAGTGAAAGAGAGAGACCACCAGAGATCCAGTATTTTCCAAATTGTATCCGACATCCATATCAAGCAGATCCTGAACTTCCAGATAGAGCCTCAGGATCTTCTCTGAGGAGCAACTTTACTCTGGAATGTTCTGGTGTTTTGGATGCAGCGCATGAAGCAAGACAGGTAGAGAAAGCAGAGTTCTGTCCTGATGTTTTCCTGGCAGTTAAAACCAGTCTGACGGGCCAGCCGAAGACCTCCAACCTCCTTCGTTGCCAGAACTTCACGCATTGTTCTGCAGTCATGCCTGTGGCATGTTCTGGGCCCCTGTTGAGGGTTTCTGAATCAATGTTATTCTGATCCCCTCATTCCTCAGCCCTCATGTTTAGCGTGTGCTAGTACTAGCTGTAGGATCAATTTTAAGCTTGAAATGTGTGTTTCTCCTCTCTGGAGATGATTGTGTAGTATCACACATTGCTTTGGGATATGCTGGTGTTGTCCTCTGGGTGTTTATTAACCAAACTCATTGAGAATGGTCCATTAAATGCCTTTAAGCAACGAGGGACGTGAGTGTATTTACAATACAGTGTATTATACCAATGAATTTAAGGGAATTCTAAGTGGACAACATATAAGGTCACGCAACAGTTACCTTTAACTGTGTTATTTTTAAATTTTGCTTTAATTGTTGCCATTGTTGTTTTGCATGTAAATAACTGAGTATATTTAGGGTGCATGTTTTTTACTTACATTCATTCATTTGACAGACGCTGTTATCCAAAGTGACTTACAGTGAATTCAAGGTATACTTTAAATCAGTACTTGTGTTCTCTGGAATCGAACCCAAAACCTTTGCGCTGCTAATGCAATGCTCTACCAGTTGGGCTACATGACCTTTATGCACTCATATCATGATTACTGTACAGTACCGTACAGTAATCGTCATTCGCAAGCAAGAGGTAATCATTCCTGTGAAGTTAGTTCAGTTCATGATCTGTGACTCTTGTTGCATTTTGAGACTGCAGAGAAAAGATGATTCCAATTCAGCTCTAAATAGTGTTCAGATCTCTGAATGGTTGTGATATAATGGCTCTGTGGGTTGTGTAATGAGTGGGGCCAAACATCTCAATTACTGATTCATGTCTGTTCTGCAGTGACTTCTTGTTTTATGTGGGCTAATTGCAAACGCTGTGGTTTGATTATGGACATTTCCGCATCGCTTCTCCTTTTTCCCAGCTTTCTTTTCCTCTTCTAAACTGAATCAATCAGCTCTCTCTCTCTCTCTCTCTCTCTCACTCACTCAGACGCTTTGTCGACTCATGCTGAGACCCGGTGGGCCAGTTTGACTGAGCTCAGATCTTCTGCATTAATTAAGACACACAGAATGACATCTCTGCAGCACACACAGCAAGGTCACCTCTGTCTTTTCTTTCTTTCTTTCTTTCTTTTTCTTTCTTTCTTTCATCCATCCATCCATCCATCACACCTATCACAGATTTTGCTGTGAACTCATTCAGTTCTTACAAACACCAAATTATCGCCTTTACAGCTTTGCCTTTTGAATTGAATTTTACAACTTTACACTGTTACTGTATGTCAACACTTATCTAATCATTTTGTTTCTATATTTATTTCTTAAAAGTTTTTAAGAGAAACATCTAACAGACAAAACAGATAAATAACAATCATCAATCATGTTTTTGCGCTACAAAAGAGCAGAATATTATTTATCTTCTTTATATCTTTTTCGTGTGTTGTCTGAGCAGCACGTTTAACCTGCACCAACTGAATGTCATTCACTCAGTTTGCTGACAGTATAAACATACAGCTGTATGCGACGACTGGTGCTTGTATGTGGTGTGAATGCAGATATTTCCACCCCTTGAGAGGAGAAAACATGCCTCTCCATGTTTGTATGCATGTGTGTGTCTGTTTGTTTGTGTGTGTGTGTGTATGTTTGTATGCATGTGTGTGTGTATGTTTGTGAGTGTGTGTGTCTGTTTGTGTGTGTGTGTGTGTATGTTTGTATGCATGTGTGTATGTTTGTGTGTGTGTATGCATGTGTGTGTGGGTATGTTTGTATGCATGTGTGTGTGTGTGTCAGGGACCACAGGGAACTGTGTGGTCAAGCTGAGGGAAAGCTCTCTGCATGCTTATCATCTGTTGCTTATCTCTCTGCATGCTGCTGAATGGCTCTGACCTACAGGTGAGCCATGCAGGCTCCTCATGCCGCGCTTATAAATTACACAGAGAGAGAGAGAGATGGAGGGGGTTGAAGAGGTGTGTGAGTTTTGTACCTGCAGCTCCTAAGAGCTCAGAGGGGGTGGTTGTGTCTCACCCACTTCCTCTCTCTCTCTCTTTCTCCCTCTGCTGACAGCTATTCAGCATTCGTGAATCAGGATGTATCTGTGCTGCCGTTGCTGTGTTATTATAAGCCAGCGCGCTGGACAAAAGGCAACAGCCTCTGTGTCTGCGACGCCCTGAGCCGCGTCCTTGGATTTGGATGCAGGAAAAGTGTCGCTTTTGATTCCAGGAAGAGACTGCAGATAGAGAAAACCATAAAACATTTTCATGGTTGTTGAGTGACTGTAATTCTGTCACTATCGTCTGTGTAATAATAGATGTGAAATCTTTGTGCTGTTTACCTATAGCCTGTCTGAAGCTTCTAGAATTTTTGAAAACAGGACAATAGGAGATACAATAATTGAGGTGTGTTTTTAATCGCCTATTATGTATTTTTCTCAATCAAACATCACAAGATGTGTTTATTGGAAAGTAACATCCCATTTTGTTAATATGGAGAAAACACATTTTTAACAACAATCTTTAGAGGTTATATATGCCCATGTTAATGATTGTTGCTTCTAGGCAAGTACAAAGAACTCACAAGCCATTTCTTCTTGAAAAACCATCTCTTTGTTGTCTCACCATAAAACAGGATGAGGATTGTAAAAAGGTTACTGCACAGAAACAGGTAAATGCACCAACAAGTGTGATGCTCCGGGGAAAAGACACACAGATGTTGATGTTAAGAACCGTCATTAAGCACTGAGGAAAACATGACTAGATTTGCTAAAATTGCCTCTTTGTTCTTTTTAAGAGTTGTGTGCATCTATGTGTTTATGAGTGTGTTTGTGTGTGGGTGTGTGTGTTTACGATGTGTAAATGTGTGTGCTCTTAGTAGTTATTCCTCTTTGTGCAATAGCCTTTGGACTTGTTTAGTTTTATAAAAGAACACACCAGAATTTTGGTAAAATAACACAGAAGGCTGGAGGATAATGTTTTTAGCCAAATGGTTTTGCTAGTTTAAGAGACACAAAAGACTAACATAAGAAAGCAACACGAGGACAAACCGATACATCAGGCGGTCTAATCCATGTTCCTGGTGTTCCACAGACCTGCAGAGTTTAGCTCCAGACTACTCCAACACACACTAGATGTTTCCAACAGTCCTGAAGACCTTGTTTAGCTGTTAACTTCGTTTCGGGCTGTAGATTAAAATTGTGTTACTGTATCTCTACTGTAAGTACTGTAGATGTAGACAATACAATAGCACTGAGGAAAATGCCCCAGTGAAACTTGTCCATTACTCTTCACGGGAAGTGTGTGTGTATGTGTGTGTGTTGACATGTATTTCTCTCTGGCTATGAATCACTACCACAGACAAGCTCTCCTCTCATTCTGTCGTTTCTCCTTCGCTTCTGTGGGCCAGTCAGACAAAAATTCAGTCAAGTCGAAAGTGAACATTTTTTTCTCATTGCCTGGTCTTCTATATCGGCACCAAATAGAGCAGAGAGAGTGTGTGTGTGTGTGTGTGTGTGTGTATGTATACCGCTCCTGCTGTGGCTTACAGCCTCAGTTCACTTAGCAAACATAGAGCACTTGTAGACATTACCCCAGTAATGACACTCAAGGCTGTTTGTTTGTGTGTGTGTTTGTGTGTATAAGGGCCAATATCTGGAACACTTTGAGACCATGTATATGAAACAACCCGCTGTGTTTCTGGAGTGGAAAGCTCTGTAACAGCGCATCCATTAGCCGGACGCTGTGTGTGTGTGTGTGTGAGTAAGAGCTTTTGATGCCTGCAGTACCATTCCGTATTTCCTGCTGGGCCGATCCTCTCGCTTTTGGCCAAAAATTACTTTACAGCCTCCATCCATCTGTACTTCCTGTTTGCACGTATCCCAGAATTCCTCTGGCCGCACTCCTAAACAAATTACGGTCTCCACAAAACAGATGGATGCATTTCCTGTCTTGTGCTGTATTCAGAAATGGCAAAATGTTAAATAGGAAAAACATGTTTAAATAGATTAAAGAAGCAGATAAGGGGAATCTAAGATTGGAAATTGTTATAGACGCAGATAATTGGCAGACATTTCCGATGATTAAAGAGATGCTTGGTGATTCTAAATTTTCCTTGTTTTCCAGTTATTGCAAATGCTGTGGGGTGAATTTGTGAGATTAGTTAAAGGGGGGGTTGTTTTTCCAGAAAAACGTGCTGTCACTCGAACCCCGGGCACATGACACCAATTAACTTCATCTAATCCAATTGTTACATCTCTGTATGTAAATGCTGACTGTCTGTGAGGATGGGCCGTCATTCTAAAGGTCATTTTTGACATAACTGTAGCATGTTTGTAGTGTAGCGGGTTTATTGCTCTCCTCTGAAGTTCTTGTGGTCTTCTGTCTTGTATGCAGTCGCATTTTAGCAGCGTGTCAAATGTAACTACCAACAAAAACTGAGTTTTATTCTGACAGAAAGAGTTCTTAGATTAATAAATGAAGGATGCTGAGGAAAATTTGA
>JBAJNP010010955.1:0-15580 GCA_036877545.1 Yasuhikotakia modesta
GTGTGTGTGTGTGTGTGTGTGTGTGTGTGTGTGTGTGTGTGTGTGTGTGTGTGTGTGTGTGTGTGTGTGTGTGTGTGTGTGTGTGTGTGCGTGTGTGTGTGTGCGTGTGTGCCCGCATGACTTTTCAAGTAAACAGAAGCAATCCGTTTACTAATTTTAGCAGTTTTTGATCTGAGGTCTATATGAAATTTTCAGTATAGAAGTATTTACATTCAGGCTGTATTTGTTAACAATAGCTAGTGTGTTAGCTAGAGTCTTAATGAAATAGAAGCTTGTTCTTACAGGTGTTTAAAACACATGCTGATATGCTTTGAGTTTATTCTGTAATTAAGTTGTTTGATTTTGGCGTGTCAACACTGTTAATACGACCATGACATCCAGTTAGATGTGTTACCATTAACACTAAAGAGTATTGTAATGTGTTTGTTTTGTTAACTTTTACATTTGTTCTGTATCAGTGATTGTACAACACACACACACACAAACACACATTCACACACACTCAAACACACACACAAACACTCACACACACACTCACAAACACACACTCACACATACACACACACACTCACAAACACACACTCACACATAACCATGCACACACATACAAACACACACACACACACACACTCACAAACACACACATACACTCAAACACACACACAAACACACACTCACACATACAAACACACACACACTCACAAACACACATTCACACACACTCAAACACACACACACTCACTAATGATGTTCTCCTCCACCTGCAGCGCTCCATAAAGACATGGGCTCCTGCCGGGCAGCCACCATCACCGGTACCCTCTCCCGCATCTCCCTCAATGATGAGGAGGAGGAGAAAGGTCCAGAGGGGCTCAATTACTCCACGTTGCCTGGCAACATCATGTCTAAAGTGATCATCCAGCAGCCCTCCGGACTGCACATGGCGATGGGCGATCTGGGAGACCAGCGTCTGGACGGCACCGCGGACATGCGGAGGACGGTGTACCTCTGCACGGACGACGCCACCCGGCAGAGCGAGCAGGACATGAGCGGCCACCCCCAGCCGGGGCAGATGGAGACCGACTACATCGTCCTGCCCCGCGGTTCCGCGGCCGTGGCGTCAGGCGGATCCGGCAGCGTTCCTACCCTGCTGAAGGAGGAGAGCAAGATGAACGTCACCATGGACTCTCTGTCGCATGACCGACTGATGCATTACAAGATGGGCACCGAGTTCAACCTGGGCCCCTCCGGGATGGATCACAGGGGTGTGGGATTGGAGCAGCAGTACCCAGGCCAGGTGGAACACATGCAGAACCTGCCCTTCGAACCGCGCACGGCTGTGAAGAACTTCCTGGCTGAGATGGAGGAGAGCGGAGGGCTGGCCCGCAGCGAGACCGGATCCACTATATCCATGAGCTCTTTAGAGGTGCACTACACATCCACCAGATGATGGATGGATGAGAGAAAGATGATAGATAGATAGATAGATAGATAGATAGATAGATAGATAGATAGATAGATTCATAGACAGACAGACAGACAGACAGATTTTATAGACTTTCTGTTTTATAGATAATAAATTATACTAATGTAGTAAACAATAGACAGATTTAATAAACAACAATTTATTAACCAGATTAAACTATTGTTGTGGTTTTATATTATGCAACTTCTTCTGTTGTGTATCTGATGTGCTTTTTTGTCTTGGTTCCACAGAGAAGAAAGTCCAGGTACCAGGATTTGGACTTTGAGGTGAGTGAATGCTGTGGGTGAGATGCACGCATCAGGCTCTCCTTTCAACTGAAGGGCCATTTGTTGCGTTGGCGTTTCGCCCCTTTAATTTACAACTACTCTGTGTAGCACTTAAGCTTATTGGAGGAGCATGTCTTGACACAACTGCGATTTATGAAGCGTTGTGTGGTTTTAGCGTAAGAAGCAATGCCGTCAGCTGCCACATACTCCCATTTTATCCTTTTACATCCCGACTTCAAGCTGAAAATCAAAAACAGCCTGAACATTTTATCATTTTAAGGTCACTCGCAACATCCCCAGAGCGCTTTAGGCCTTTACCAAACAATGAAACTGAATGTCAGGTGCTGTCACTGACCGTTTCCTACACCAGCATCCGGCCAAATTTGCAGGATGCGAGCAGCTTTTCTGTAGGGCTTTGGAAGGAGGAAGTAGGCAGGTTTATTTCCTGTTGCAAAGTTCTGGTTCTCAGCTTGACTGAACTCCAAATCCCATCCCTTATCCTTCACCTCTACCATTGCAGAAGGTCATGCACACCAGAAAGAGGCACATGGAGCTGTTCCAGGAACTCAATCAGAAATTTCAAACCCTGGACCGATTTCGAGACATACCAAATATGGGCGGCATGGTGAGTAACAGGAAGCGGCCTCTCATGTCTGAGTACCGGGGGGTGTCACATTGTCTATGTTTGGCTTCTGTCTTCTAAACGTGCCTCACTCTTCAGCGAGTGACTGATTCGAGGAATTAATAGTTACCCACCCAGTGTGTTTATTCCTGCCCCCGGGGGCGGCGCTGGGGTATTAACAGAGGATAGAGTGAGAAAAGAGGGAAGATACAGTCGTCTTTTGGTGATCACTGCCACATCATGCGCTCATTCAAACACGAGGCCGCGAGCCGCTTACATGCTTGTTATTTTCTTCCCCATTGGCTAATAACCGCTTGGCGAATATAGAGGGAAAAAACTCACTTGATTTGCTTCAAATTTTGGAGAGGCTCTCTGCGGTTTCCGCACTGCGCTGCACCAATTATGTGTAATTGTAAGGCCGGTGGGATTGTTTGAATCAAGCAGTTATCAGAGCAATTCCAACACAATTACATTTCAACCATCCAGCATCACGTATCAGAGCTGCGATCAGTGTCATTTTCTCCAGCTGACAGGCACTGCAGTGTCTCTCCACTAATCAATGAAGTGATTTTAACTCGTTTTTGTTTTTTAATTATGGAAGTATTGTTGGGAAATTCATTTGTGTACACACACACACACACTTGCTCACACACCCTCATACACACACACACACTCACACACACACACGCTTCCCGAACGCATGTCCCTCTTACCACATTATTCCCTTTTACCCTGTTCAATCAGCTCTGCAGAACTTTGCCATCGCTGTCTGTTGCCTAGTAACCACCAGAAGCACCGAACCTTCATTTTAATTCACTCTGAAAAGTTCAATTCGTTCTTCCTGAATGTAAAAACACTTCAAACATGGTGTCAGGTTAAACGCTGAGATAAATATCTGGATGTGTTTGTGCTGCACAGTGGACCTGAACACTATTTGGACGCCAAAGTAAATTGTATTTTAGTTAAAAATGACAAATAATATTAATTTATCATGTTTAAGATGTAAAAATACACGTTTGTGATGTACAGATGATGTGTTGTTCACGTGTTGATTGTTAATTCTAACATCCTCGGATCTGAGGGTCTCACACAATTTCAAACATCTGAGGTGTCCAAATAACTTTTCATGCCACAGTAGAAGAACACAAAACATACGATGTTTTAACTGTTCATCCTCTTGTGTTGTTTGTGTGTTTTTGCAGTAACATAAACGCCTATAAAAATGAACCGTAATTTTATTGCAGTTTACACCAAAAACATGTTCTACAGTTAAACCATGGCACCCACAAATAAACCACGGATCTGCTACAGCAGCTGTGGTTTGTCATGGTTTTTTGTAGTAAAACTGTGGTTATATAAATAGGAATCAACGCTATGGTCGCTACAATTTTACTGCAGTAAAACCACGGTTCATTTTCATAAGGGAACGCCGTGTGTGCGGGTCTCCATAGCAGTAAAAACCCACAGAGAACGTTCCAGAAATGTGATATTTCTAACACGTCTGCATCTCATCCTCTTCTGTAGGACAAGGTATTGCCAAACAAGAACCCCTGGGAGAGTTTCAACCCGGCCAGCGAATACCAGAACTACTCCACAATGAATGTACTAGAGTCAGACACAAAGAACTCTCTGGAGATGACTGCAGCCGAGTGGGAAAAGTGTGTGAATCTCCCATTGGATGTGCAGGAGGGAGATTTTCAGACGGAAGTCTGAGGAATAACGGGGCGTCAGCAGAGACGTTTGTGTGAAGGTGGACATGTTTTGCACTGAACAAAAAACACTGAAGACTTTTCACTCAGTCTTGGAACGACATATCTGGATTGAAGAAGAACAGCAGGGACGATACGTGCCAATAAGATTTTAAAAAAAGAAGGCAGGATAAGAAGACTTTAGAAAAAGACAAAAAAAACATCGGTGTTATCTTTCTTTTGTATTCGCACTCGTGTATTTAGTGGGGGGGCAGACATGTACAATATTGAACATCATGTGTTTCAAATGTACCAGTTGGAACAGAATCGGTTCCACATGTGAAATCTCGAGTCCCACACGAGACCTCAAAGAAAAATAAAAGACCCAACGTGACGTTCACCCACGAGCGACTCTGGGTTCGTTTTTCGTTCGACAGGAGACGAGCCCGGCAACACAATGTACATACTTAAGCAGGTTTTTAAAAAGTTTATAACAAGTCCGTTTGGCCATTACTACACTTTTTACTTTATAATATGAAAAGAGAAAAACTATTCAGAGGCAAAGAGAGATTTTTTTCTGTCATTTAAAAATGAATGTTTGTCAAGCTACATTCTTCATTGCTTTAAATGCAATAAAGGTAATACTCACTTTTTTATGAATAATATATTTCAAAACTTTAATACTGCAGAAACTGCTTGGAAGCTCAGTAAAGCGTCTCATCTGCAGCCCTGTATAAAATATTTAAAAATCAAAAATGTTGTATGGTGTAAATAAAACTTTTGTCTACATATGTTTTACTTGTGCCAAGTTTATTTTAATGAGAAAAGAGAAAATGCCGACATGATGGGAGAGCTGTAGCGAGAAATGTTAACATTTGAAGCCGGAATGTAAATAAAAGAGGAAATATGTTCGTACCGCTTCAGAGAGCTTGTGAACTTACTGCTGTGTGTTGAGTGTCTCTGTCCTGCCTGATGCCCTGTGCAAAACTCTCAAGGTCATTTTGCTAATTGAACAGCAGAAAAATAATGTTGCTTAATGTTTGTTAGACCTAAAGGCAGCTAACAACAGTCTAATTTTACACAGCCGTTAGTGTATAAAAATAGCAGTGAAGGTAAAAATAACAGGAAGGGTAGTGACTTCAGGGGACTTCATGTCGTACCTTATGTGCCGGTTTGTACCAGCCGAGGACCTGACAGGAATTTTGCAAGAGCCACAAACACTAAAGACAAATGGCTTCATACAGAAGTCAGATTAATGACAGAGATGCATGAACTTGTGTCTCAGCTGAACTGCTGCTGAGGACGTAAGACACAGCAACACCAAACATGTTTCTGGTTGTGTTGCTTTTATGACTTTACAAACAGGGTCCTGAACATTTTTAACAAAACATGATCATTGAAAGTGAGCAGAAGCCACTGATCATCATCTCTTGTGTAGAAAAATACACACATTATGTGCAGCACGTGTGTGTCAATATTAAATAACAACGTGTTGGAGGCATTTAGACGTTTTACACACAGTTTTGTGTCGTTTTATTTGTGAACAATGATCTGCTTTAACACTCAGTCATTTTAAAGTTTCTCTTGCTTCTCATGATTCGTCCATTAACCCAAAACTCAGAGTTTCACACAGTGACAGTAAAATAAGTTCATTTGATCTGATGGGTTTAATCGTCTAGTAAAGAGACACGATTTTAAAGCGCAAAACATCCTGCATTCATTCATTCATTCATTCATCATATAAACCATCGTGTCTCATCAGATTTGCATTAGAAGCCATATGGGCTGTTAAAGGTTTTGGACCGTCGGTGGACGAACAGAACCGCCCCGGTTTCGTTCATATGCATTGATTTGTGTTTTGAAGATCAACACAAAGTTTGGAGTAACTGATAACAGCTTTAATAAAAGCTTTACTAGTATTTACTCCCGGTACCCTGCAGTCATGGTACCGCCCGGTTCCGACCCGGTTTGTTTGTGCGCCGGAGCCGCTGACGGCCAACGCGGATCTTCGGGTAAGTTGTGCTTGAAGTCGCTTTACTTTTATCAACAAAAACATAAACCTGGATATATAAAAGTTTAGCTTTAAAAAAGGACCAGTAAGATCTTATGGTGAGTTACTGGTTTCGACCCAGTTTTACTTTGCTTAACAACGTCGCTTTATTCACACGTTTACTTTATAACTTTATTACTGATGGAAATAAACAGGATCGCAGCGATGGTTTGTGTTCAAGCATCTCTTGAGTTTGTAATTGTTAATAATGTATAAAGATGCGTTTTTACTCCACAGCAGATGGATCCAGCTCGAGATGATCCCGGGCTGTACTTGTGTGTCAAGTTCATGTTTCCTACAAGTCAAGTCAACATTCAGCTGAGCCCCACAGAAACTAAATCATGACCTTGTATTAAACTGAACTTGTATAGTATAAGTTATGCTAAAGTTTCTAACTTTTGACCTGTTACTTTGACCCTTTAATAGACCGAAGGCTGCAGAGGACAAGATGCTCAATCTTCTCAGAGGCTGATGGTCACCAACAGTTGGTTGGTTTAAGGACCCATTTGGCCATAAATCTGTACCAAATGAATATCCTCTTTGAAATATGAACAGATGAACATGAACAGATGTATCAGACTCTGTCAGTTTCAGTGACACATTGGATTATTTTGAGGTTTCCCACTTCTGAACAGGAACCGGTGTTCAGGGAAGTCGCTCATTTATTCTCAATGATGGACCAAGATGTGTTGGTTTATTTTAAAAGACTGTTAATGAATTAACTGCTCGTGAAATGTGTCATTTGTACCATAATGTTATTGTCTAATTTACAATAAATGTTTTAACTATTTTTTTAAGGCACCACAAAGGTACATAATGTGTTAAAGTTACATGTATTTACTTGTACATCATTCTGTAGAAATAATGTGACGTTTCAATTTCATTCAAAACTTACCTTTTATTTTAAGCTACTTTTCATGCTGGGTTACATAATAGTTTTACTTTTAAAACATTTTCTGTTCATTATAAAACCAGGATCTGTGATTCTGCTCAACGCACAGATTTATGTTATACATGCAGGATCTCCTGTATTATAAATAATCCCCAGAGAAACACAGGAATTAATCACATGTGCAGGAATTGAGTTTTTTTTGGAAACCCAGATGCTTTAAACCCGGAGAGGCAGAAACTGCGACTATATGCTGCGTGCGCGTGACGTCACGAGGTTGCATTTAGGTTGTATTTAGGTTGCACGTAGGTTGCGGTTTCTCGCCTCGTCCTGATCCTGTTTCACGGTTCACGGATCCTGTTAAACCCTCCGGGATAAAATTTAACACCTTCACCGGAGTCGATTTGAGCTTCACCGACAGTAAAAACCCGCATTTCACGACATCTAGATCTGATCACGCGCGGCTCTTACGACACATTGAGACGCATTACGGCACATCGCTGCCATGACGACGCCCAACAGCCAATGAGAACGTCTGACGGGTTCGCGTCATATCCTGTTTGTTGTAGTTTCAGGAAACTTTTAATTTTTATGCTTAAAAACTTAATTTGGTAAAAAACTCATAAATGTAAGACGTTCAAAGTGTCGGATTTAAAACATTGTTTTAACATCATTGTTGCTTGTTTATCAGAACATTATTCAAACTTTTTCTTAATTCTGTAGTTTTTTTAATCCACTAGCAACTTTTATATATGATATATAATATTAAAAACATTTTACTAATGTTCCTGCAAATGCTTTTTTAGTGACAACTTTGAGGACTCGAGTGAATCTCAAAGTTTACATGAGAGAAAACTGGAGAAAACATTATTTTTCTGAGACATTAAATTCAGCTTCTGAGACATTAAATTCAGCATCTGAGACGTGAACCTAATGATGAACGTTGTAAAAACGTTCATGATAACAACCATTGACCTCAGCTCAGAAAACACACATTGAGATTCAGAGGAAGCTTCATCAAACGGCGTGACGGTCCTGTTATGACATCAGCCAAACTCAATGACACACTTTTCTCTTTCATGCCCGTCGTCCCTCTCATCCTCCGTTTCTCCCGGCCTCTGAATGAGGGCGTTTGTCCTCTTCTGTTCTTCAGTGTGCAAATCAAAACGTCAAACCCATCACATTACACACCGGTGGGAAATCACAGCAAACGCAGTTCTGTACACATGCGGTGAACAGACCCTCGTGGGCCCTTGTGGCTCCTGCAGGGAGCGCGTGGAGGGCTGAAACAGACTCATCTCTCAGTTTCCTGGCAGGTTTGAGGACCATTTGTCACTTGAAGGATATTTCAGCTGAAAGAATGAATGAGCTGCTGCGATATATATAGAAAACTGAATTAAAACGTGCTGTAGCTCGTGTTGAGATTCAAAGAGCTACACTGTCATACAGGGACTGGCAAAGTAGTCATTAAGAAAATGTTTGTCCCTGTATAAACTGAGAAGAAAGCCGCCATTTATAAATGTAAAATTTAACTAATAAATGAATTTTACATTTAAAGCGTCTCCATAAGAATCCCGCTGAGAAACAAAAACCGTACAGTTATTATTAAAATGTTAAGCCCTTCAGAACTTATTATATGAACATTATTGTTTGGTTGCACAAACATATTTAAATGTAAACTATGCATTTAACAGACTGTTTTTGGTTAGCTGGTGAGTTTATGTGCTAAACATTTGCTTGTAAAGGTTTGATTTTTTGATATCAATACAAACACATGATGATACAGTTTCAAACAGAAATTAGCAGCTTTCATACAAACCTTTTTTTGGGAAAGAAATCAGTATTTAACACCAAACTAACAAAACACTCTTAATATTATACACATTAACAATCTAAACAATGATGTAAAAGGACATCTTACCTGGTGTGTGAGTTATTTAATGCAATGAAATTCACACATGTTGAGAACGATTCAAAGGTGCTGCAATTCTTTTTGGGGTCCCTTTGTAAAAACAGCAAAAATATTCACAACAAATCAAATCATGTAAACTGACAAACGTTTTACTGTAAATAAAGTCTCTTATGCTCAATCATATATACACATATACAGGTGTATATATATTGTAATGTCAGGTAATATCATTATATATATATATATATATATATATATACATATTACATTTGACATTTTGTTACGTGTTAATCAGTGTTAATTCCATGTAAAAAGTTCAGTAACATAATCTCTGAAATCTCTCATGTAACAAATAAACAATCAATCCGTTGAACTGAACGAAACGCTTCCATCTGCTGTCAGCACAGCCGTCACCGCTGAAGTCCCGACTGCAGTTTGGGGACGTTCAATAATTTCAATAAACGCGGCACGTCCCATGACATTCTCTAATTGCTTTGAAGTAGAAGCTGCTGCTAATGGCTCCCTGTAGGATGAGTTTGTATTTTATTCAGCTGTTTGACTCCCCTGCTGTCAGCAGCCCCTGATGGCCGCAGTTTAACTGAGCTCATAATGGAACAGGACGTCGCACAGCAAGTACCGGTTTCTATTCTTTGACCTCTGACTCAGTAATTATCGTCTTCGTAACGATGGCCTTTTCCAGGCCAGATGGGCTGTTGCTATTTCAGGAGTTAGTCGCTGCAATGAGGGTCTCTGTGGAATCAGGAATTAGCTGGAGGTTTAGAAGGTTGATGACAACGGAGCTTCAGCTGCGTCCAAAAGCTGTAAAATGTTGCTTCTGAAGGACGCAGGTATTAAGACGCATCCGTATGCAAGGTTTGCCTCACTTCCGGTCTCCTGAGAGGCCTTCATCTTTCAGCGCCTTTGAAATCCCACAATTCTGTGCGTGTATGTCTGTGGAGAAGATGGGATGAGCTGTTTATATTTCTAATATAATTTCCAAACGCTGCGAATGAAACTTTCGAATGACCTGCAGGATAACATGTCATCTGCCACAGATTCTAATATAACATCTATTTTTAGACGTGTTAGAGATTTATAACAACGATTGATTAAAAATTAAAATCTTCATATAGATGCAAACCTGGGTGAATTATTTCTTTAAGGCATTAATACACGGCCACAATTAACCAATAGGGTTCTCTGTTTAAAACACACTTAACAGATTTCCTTCACATGATTGTGTGTGTGTGTGTGTGTGTCTGCATACAACAGCCTCTGTGCCTCCTGAGGGCCAAATTATATTTATTTTCTCATCCATCATTTGTTACTCAAATAGCTTGTGTAGGACAGTTTCTCTCTCTCTCTGTCTCACTCTGTCTCTCCAGCACAGTTGTTGCTCACAGCGGTGAGACTCTGTGTGTATTAGATACAGCAGATTATGAACATGTGGGACTGTATGCAGTGATGGCGGCACATTTAGTCTTTTATGGATCATTGCGTTTATTACAGCAGAACAGACGCAGACAAACGTTTCACTGTCTGAACTATCCTATGAGATTTTTACCCTCTGTAAAGAGAAATCGGCAGAGCTGAGATGTTAAAGAGAAAAGGCCTCTGTGATCGTCGGTCTGCGCTGAAATAGATCATGTTAACAGCTCCGGTCGACAGAGCCGAATGTTTTTCATTGGGAACGTTTGTAGTGGTTCCCATTGGTAAAAGGGCAGCGGAGGTTAACATGCTGAGAGCCGACAGCCAAGCACAAAACAAACACACACACGTTTCCTTAAGGACCAGAAGAGCTTTGATTAAACTGCATAAAGCACACACACACACACACACACACACACACACACACACACACACACACACACACACACACACACACGCTCAACATGCGGTAATGCTGATAAATACTTCATGATGATAGAGCAGCTCAGAGGTGATTAACACAACAAACACGTCACTGTTCTGCACACAGTCACTGGACTCAGCAGTTTCACAGCCGCACACTTACTGGACACTTTACTCAAGCTAAACTACTGCTCTGAATACAGTATGAGTGTTTCTTAAAGAACAAGTGTGTTACAATAATTCTGCTTCAATTTAAACTAGTGTAATGGCTAATAAAAAGCCCTTTAACATTTGTTGTTATTTTGTGTATTTGTAGGAAAACAGCAGCATTTTACAGGTTACTGTGTTAGACTAACTGTATGCTAAGATATTAGCTTAAGTTACGGACATTATTTCATATCTTACCAACCGCAATACCGTGTTTAGAAGAACACAAGGACCTTTTTTTCATAACGTTACACAAAATGATAAAACAGAAAACTAAACTCATGCCCAATTCACAGCTATCAAATATTCTGATTCAAACGAAACATTCAGGAGAAACCTGCAGGACTGGCTGTTCCAGGGCTGTCGGTACGTTTCAATCTGTCTCCTGGCAGGAACTCGTCTGCTGAACAACTGCAAAGGAAAAATTCTTCAGAACAACAGACACACTGATGGAAAAACAGCTATAATGTTCTTTTTCAGTCTTCACTGCTCTGTCTGTCTTTCACACACAATGTGGGGTAAATATTTTGAGTTTGACAGACGTTTAAATGACTCTGTTTGTGTGTTTTGTACATCATTACCTCACCTGTGATTTTCACAGCATAGTTTCCCAAGTTGTGTCGATTATGTTTATAAGCAAAGCTCTGGATGAAAAGACCAACAGTTTGAACAATAACAAACAAAATTTAATGTTTCAAATGTAATATTCACATGAATTTCACATGCAAAACACATTCATGTGAAAGCTTTCCAAAACAACATATTCCATCTGATAATGTGTTTGCATGTGATGTTCACGTGTCTGTAAAACATTCAGAAATCACTGTTGCTTCACAATCTCTCTGTATCGTTTTCTTGATATGAGAGGCAAACAGAGAGTCCAGAGTGAGTTACATTCAGTCCTCTGTGTCTGCGTCCCCCATTCAGCAATAAATCAATCAGAACAAACCGCTTTTAAAAGTATTGTTTTGAAAATCTCCTTGACCCGCTGCCTCCTCCATGCGGTACAGAATGTTGTTCCACCTTTGAGCTCTGGAGAAGAGAATCTATTCCATTTGAAGATGAATAAAGGGAATGGATTAAAAACAAAGTTGCCGCCACTTCTTGCGTTGTTGACTGTTTGCTTCAAAGTGAAAAAGGTTAAAACACGGAAAAGCAAACAGGAACATTTCTGTTGACCTGTCCTTGAAACCTCACATTCTAGCAAACAGAGATGAGTGTTTATCATGTATTTTACATGCGCTGGTAACCTCAGTCTCAGAAAAACACATTCAGTGTCTGCAAACGTTTAAAATAACAAACGCTTTGTTTCATAATCCTCAAAACCTTTTGAGCTAAATGATATCTTCATCTAACCTTTAATATTTGTTACTTTAACGAATGATTTTGACTGGACAATGAGTGAAAACAGGCAGCATAGATGTGACCTCACTGTTTATAAAGCATTTAACAGCAACATCACATTAAAAACTACTAATACTAATGAAATATTATATCTTCAGCCCAGTACGAGGCTGTGAATGAAACACCACCATCTACATTTTTGTCCAATCAAATTACTGAACTGGAATGAATTGTTGTACAAATGTACCTAATAGCGCATTATATAGAGTCTTTATGTAATTACTATAAAGTGTCATTATGAAGTGGGAATATTTCTGTAATACAAGTAATAAAAATAATTGTGGCTGTTTCTGAGCATGAATCACCTTAAAAACACAATCAAATGGTCGCATATGTAAATGAATCACTTTAAAGGCAGATAAACTGTTTTAGTCTTTATTAATGACTCAAAACTGCAATATTACAGAAGCAAGTTGAAAATGTTAAGTTCTGAACTGCAAAACAGGCTAATACTGCATTATAAATATGTTTTACACAATTTTAGACGCGTCTGAGTTCTCACACTTAACTGCATTTCAATGGATCTGAAATAAAAGGTGTTTTTAAGGAGAAATTCAACCCTGATCAAAGCAACGTTAGAGACATGCAGATCAGAAACACAGCATGATGCAAATTTACAGATAAACGACATAAAAACCTCAAAGAGCTTAAATAATCAAAATAAAGATCTCAACCTGTTTATTTATCAACATAAATCTACCTTAGTTTAATTTCAAACATATTTAATCTTATTCCAAAAACCTTTTGTTGTTGTATTCCAGCTGTTCCTACAGAAACAAATTAACATGCAAACGCGATGAACCCTTAGTAGTGAAGTTAACATGTCAGAGCACTACTGCCAGTGAAACATCACAATGCCTCTAGTGACGCACTATCTGTCTGCATCATTAAACATTCAGTTTCTCTTGAGCTCTGTAAATACGTCTCTCCCTAAAAGACAATCAGATGATGCTAACAAAGTGTTAACTTTAACCAAACCTAGTAAAAACAAACTGTGTTTAGACAGCTGGGGATGAGAGTCAGTGCACGTATTCATCATCACTGACGTCAGAATCATCTGCATCTACTTCTCCCTCAATCACCGATTTCTTCCCCTTACAGCACGAGACCACCAGACCAATGAGAAAGACCTGAAACGCAACAAACACATTTTATTTTCAGAAAACGACTTGGACTGTAATTGTACCGAAATGTCCTGTTGATGTATTTCCTGACAGACGTACCACGAGGAACGCCCAGTTTCCAAAGTAATAGATGGTGTTGAAGAACCAAAACTTGTGCAGGAACAGATATGATCGGGTCACAGTGCACTGATCTGTGAGACAAACATCAACAACGACATCAGAAGCGGCACACAGTGTCATAAATAATAATACAGGTGTAGATTATGATGTTTTGAAAGTGAGGATGGTTCAAGCACAATAAAACCATGATTCATCTCATCAGCTGTAAGTAGAAACTGCAGGAACTACTAAGTGTGTCCAATAAGGGACACTGTACAATCTTACAAAAGCCTTTGAAGGGTGTTTCCTTGTGGTTGCTAAGTTAAGAGTCCAGACTGTAATATGCCTCAGGTCTCGTGCTTTGAGATCGGAGCAAGTCATGAACTCTTCAGAAAAGCAGGTTTGTAACTAACACACGTTACATTCATCTGTCCTGAACAAGTTTATCTTCATTCACCATCAAGTGTCCTTTAGAGAGAATCTGTACATTTATTTCACATAAACATCTTGTGTAAATACAAAACAAGAATCAGATTAGTAAAATATAAATGTTGGGGATGAGACTTTAAACAGCAAGTGAATGCAAAGGGTTTGTGTACATATCAGTTCTCTGGGCGCATGGATCAAACAGGGCTGAGCATCACCAGAGCAGGAGGCTGTAATCAAACTCAATCTGTCGGGCTGCTGGGACGGCAGGTGCTTGTGAAGATCTGGCCCTGTGGAGCATGTTCTTCAGAGAGCAGGGAGGAGAAGTGCAGAGAAAGATCTGATAGAGTTTATGCAGATCATCCGATGCTGCAGCACCAAAGCAGGAGAGCAGATACAACGTGTCTGAGAGGAAAACAGGCCCGACGGCTCCTGCAGACCCATTAAAAAACATGAGCAACGTCAGCCGCTGACCAGACTCTCTCTGACTCTAGTCATCTCAAGCACACGTGGCCAAAGATCTCATTTACATCTGTACATGTCTGTAGGTTGGTGATTACAGCTGGTATTAACAAGCATATCAACAGTGTTAAGTGAGTAAAAAATGTTTCCAGATGTAAATACCTCAAGTTGTGAAGTTTACAAGACAGCAAAATCAACCTAAACCTTCTGTCAAAACATCAAAACATCTCAAGCTTTTGGTATCTCATGGTACAAACCACAAGAGTATCTTCACGTCATAATCCAGACAGGGCAGCTCAAGACAGCAGCACTGTTCCTCGTGGTCGACGCTCAGAAGGAACCGGACCTGTTTGAGAGCAGGCATCCTGCACTTTTCCAACCATCTGCAGCTCAGCAGATGCTCACCTGAATTACGGGCAGATGGTTCTCGACGGTGCTCTGGCTAAACAAATCATCGTGTGGACCACTGACCCAGTTCACCTTCAGCTCTCAGTAACTGCTGAGCAGAAGACCTGCCAAACTCCACAGAGCGGCAGCTCAGCAATCCAATCGCATTGTGCCTTCTTCTGCATTCCTGCTGTTGACTCTTAAAGCAACAGTCCAAACAGTGCTGTGATTGTGTTTTCATAGTGCTGTATGCTCTTATTTTTGCGTTAGAACACAAAAGTAATGCTTTGCAAAACTTAAATGTTGTTTTGAAGACCTGCTCTTAGGCCCACAGGTTGTTGAGCTCCTAAAATGATAAAACACCATAAAAGCTGCAGTATAAAGTCCTAAATTCAACCTGATTCTTACAGAAATGATACAAATCTTCTATATGTACTTGTACTTGAAAGACAGTTCTGACAGTGAAAGACAGTGAATGAGTTGTGATTTGGTGTGAGCTGTACCTTTAAGAGGCGTGTAGACGGACAGGGCGTGAGTTCAGTGTGTTGTTGGTGTGGTGGGTTCAGCCCTCACTAAAAGCATACATTATTAATAATGACTCATTTGATTCTGTGTACCGCAGAGGAACAGGATGAGAACAGAGGAAAAGTGCTTCAAAGTGCTCTCTCTCTGTGAAGGACACGCTCTCAGCCTCTCTGTTTGTTTGTTTG
>JBAJNP010010956.1:0-15578 GCA_036877545.1 Yasuhikotakia modesta
ACCAAAGCCTGGCAGACTATCGACACTTGAATTAAATCTCATGAGCCTGCAAAACTGCTGTACTATAGCAGACCAGCTGGCCAAAGTCAGCACTCATGAGAGCAAAGAACTGAAGGGACAGACAGTCTGAAAAAATACCTGCAGACAATTACCCATATATTGAACAGGCTGTTACCTGCTACCTTCAGAATGAACATCTTCACATTAGATAAACCGTATGTACCCTGCCTGGCTCAAGCATGCTACAGCCCTGACACACTGATGGTAGCAAAAAGACTTACTGTGGCCGATCGTGACCGTGCCTCTGACTGCTGATGGGAGGCAAGACAGACTTGCTATTAATCTCCAGTCCTTTCCGCAGAGCTTCTCTAATCTGTTCTGTGTCTGTGGAAACAGCACACAAGTTCTCATTAACCGAAGTAACTGATATTACACAATTCTTAGCCAATTAAGTCACTATATCATACTGTGTTTGATGTCATAGGCCTTGCTTGTCCTAGGCTACCCTTACCTTTGTCAGACAGCCTGCGTGGCTGCGACCCAATGCAAATGCTCCTGCTGTCGTCCTCGTCCTCGGGAGGTCGGCTCAAGTCATCCCAGGCACACTTGGCACTGACGCCGCTCAGGTTAGAGCCGTCCGTCTCGATGCCCTTATCCACTCGTTCCTGCTTGGGATGAGCAACGAACATACGCCCAACTCAGTAAGGGATCAGTGCGTGTATGCGCGGGTGGAGAGGGCAAAGCATTAACAGCAGGTGGAAGTGTCGAGTTTAACAGTCATGTACTTGCATATATTACATTTCACCTTTTCCCTGATTTCTTCACATCTGAAGCATCACAATGGGCTCTATAACATGACCTTAATCACCATCATCATCACTTACTACTCAAGTGGTGAATTTGTGATTTGTTCATAAACTAATCTGAAAGTAATCTTTCAAGTGTAATAAATAAACTTCGTTTTAAAGCATGTGTTTTAGTAGTGCTTTCCTGTTCTCACAGGCACTGAATAAACATGCTTATCATTGAACGAAACAGCATTTTGTCTAATTTGTTGAAGCTTACAAGTCACTGGGTTTTTAAGTCAAGAAAGTTAATAATCAACTTTTTAATAGTTGACACAAATTTTGTCTGTAACATAAACCTAACACAACTAACACATCTATTGGACAACAGTTGTAACATTACAACCACCATGTAACTACAGAAAGCCTTACTTGTAGGTGTGGATCAATGTCAAATATGGTTTCCCCTCTTCTCATGTCAGTGATCAACCACGGACCCCCAGCACTGCAAACAAAGCAGCAGGAAAACAAACCCAATTTCAGTCAGTTAATGAAACACAAAAACACCACAAACACTTATAGCTAATGAAAGTTATAACATCTACAGTTTCCATGAGGGTTCAGCAATACAGGAAATAAAACGCTATTAAATAACAAGACACACATTCATATATTTGCTTATGGTGAACAGTAAACAGACATACAGCTTCCATACAACTGTCAGGAGACCTTATGGTATTACTTAGTAATAAATAATAAGGACAATTATCTTATGTCTCTGGTTAAAATATTCCATCAGGTGGAGAATGAGAGTGTCTCATTACTCACACATGAACTCCTCTCAGGAGATCCAGAATGCCCTGACCATTCCACTGCTGCGCAGCCTGCAGCTCTTCTGCGCAGACGCCCACAATCTGAAATACACAGAGAGAAAAACTTAATTTACTCTGATCACACAGAGACGTGATCATACAAGAACACAGTTAACTGTAACACCCATAACTGAACTGATGGTGCATCAAAATTACTGAGGAAACCTGCTAATATGAATCAACTCTGTTCATGATAATGGTATGTTGGACCTCACCTGAAGGAAGCTGACATGACCAAAGGGGGTCTGCACCGGCTGCATCTGGGGGTCCTCTGTGAGCAACATGTGTTGGATTCTGGACTCACTGTTGTCCAATGGGCTGTGCCACGAAATGTGATCACCGCTGCAGAATGTGTTTTCTATTACAGAAAATTGAGCTTATTCATCTGAGATACCTGTACACTTTTAAGAGCCACTGTAAACATTTACATTTACAGTACGTACTACAACATAAACAGTAAAACATATTTTGTATTTGTATGTTATGAATATGAAGTTCTGTTTTAGTCTGATGACTCTGATATCCAATGAAACAAGAGCTTATTTACCTTCACAAATCTTGGTTACCATAGTTACAGTGAAGTTAATTACTTTGGCAATTGAAAATAGATGTGGCTATTTAAAAAAAAAATAAAAATAAACTTCCAATGATTTGTGGGTTAAATGAACCAGAACTAGTTTACTTGCCTATTGGACTTTTTATTTTATTTAGTTTTTATCTGATAAAATATGCAGTCTGCTGCATACATTGAAATTGTGTGAAAGTGTAATCCCTGTAATTTTCTTTCTACATTTCCTATTATGACACCAGTCTATTGTCAATAAAACTAAAAATGCTTTTTAAATAGCTAAATCTACTGCATTTTGTCTTTATTTTTCCAGCAGAAACAATATGGCAACTAAAGACAGCCTATACACATCTATTAGTATTATGGAGTTCTGGTGGATGTGTCTAGCAGTTGAAATAGAAAACAGGTCTAACCCTTTTAGGGGGTCTGCAGGTACAGTACCTGATTGAAACACGTATCGTGCCAAGCCTTGCATGAGCTCAGCAGGCCAGGTGGGGGGTGCAGTCTCTCCTGCTTCTCTCTTCAGGCGAAATGTGAGCTCAAAACCAAATCCACTTGGGCCCTCTTGACCTGTGAATCTATAAAACGGCTCTTATTATACAGCCATCAACCTATGTCAACAAATCTCTTATTCTGATTGATCAGTGTAACTTTCTGTGAAGCTAAACATCAGCATTATTATTATTAACAGATGAAACATGTTAAACTAGACTAGCTGTGTACTGCTGGCCTTTACAACAACACTGTCATTAATTGTTTAATCATGACTTACTCATGAACTCTGTTGTCTCCATACAAGTCACTGAGACCGAGGCTGACATAGTGCCAATGTTCTGGTACATCTTGTCCAGGACACCCTACGTTTCTATACATACTAATGTAGTCCAGAGGATCCGGACCCCCTAACCTAAAGGAAGATTATAGTAGAGAAGAATTAGACACTGAACTAATAAAAACAAACTATATTAGAGTGTACTTTGCATTTTAATGATGTTTCTGCTCATTAAATCACGCACATGGTGTTTTGGGGAAAATGTGGCTATACTCCTACATTATTGTTATTCAGTATACAGTTAGACCTTTAGAAACAATTACATTATTTTAGATGCTTATTGTCAGTCTGTAACAGACACAAATCAAACATCAATCGCAAGCTAGAAGATAAGCTCATACTTAAAACATCTTACCAATACTTAACAATGGCTGTGACTTGCAGCGGATTCGCCTGATCGGGATACAGGCGCCTGCTTTCCGCGTAAATGGCCTGAAGTCCCGGGGGGAAGAGCGACGCGAGGCCGAGGGGCGCTGCTGCTCCGCTGCTGGGCCGCATCTCATCCATCCCCACACAGCCTCACAACGAACAGAGTGGAAAACTTACCAGAAAATTTACAAAGTGGCGTTTACTTGTCAACTCTGAAATCAAATCACCGATATTAGAAACAGGACTTGCAATATTTTCCTCTTCTTTTTAGCCCCCAGTTGAAGTTTTCCCTGTGGTGGGACATCCAGGAAGGGACGTGCCGTAACATTGATTGACGTTTGGGTTTGCCAATCAGAACGACCGTTAGAATGACACGACATGAGAGCCGCACTGTGTTTGGACAAATACATCGCGATCAATGAATATATTAGCCGATGACCCATCGATTAGGCCCCAGTTCGGTGGCCTTGTTTCGTTTTATTAGGGTTATTATATTATAGTTTGGCAATATTTTGTGTTTACTATCATACTTTAATTATAAAAATATTTTTATTTTGTTTCTACTGCTAATTTTCAACATGACCCTCTTCATGTCTTTATCATGTTCTGTTTCAACATGCTGTTTTCATTACCCTGTTTTATATACACTTTCAATTTCCCCTCATGTTTCAAATGTAACTTAACTAGCACAATATTTATTTATTTTGTATTTTATACATTTTTATGTGAAGCACATTTTCTAATAATTAATGTATTTGTAAATCGTCGCATCACAATACTACTTTAAAATAAAAAGTTTGTCTGTCCCACAACTTGAGCTGTGGAGTCTGTAATTTGCTGTTAAGTTAAACAAGTTTAGTGCCGCCTGTTGGACAGACTGTTTGTGTGCACATGTGCGTATCCAGATTGCCTCATTTTTCAATATAGCGTAATAGCATTTGTATTATGCTATTTGTTTCGCTGAGACAGGTTTCCATTAATACCATTCTAACACCATTATGAATGCCATTCACTAACTTACGTTCAGTTCATTCACTGAAACATTCTCAGCGTTTATACATTAGAACCGGCCTTGATTTGGTCTGTGACTGGACAATAATTTCCCCAGAAGGGGATACTGCTTTAGTCTTATAGCTTTCATCTGGTAGTATTAGTATTTTGTTTTATAATAACAATAACAATGCTGGTTGTCTGCATTCTTATTCTGTTTTGGATGTAGTTTTGCACAAACACATATTTCAGAAATGAACAAACATGCCAAAATGGACTTTATGTTTAGTAGGATTAGATGTAGTTATGACTGATAAGTCATGTTGTTGATGTTATTTGGTGCTTGGATACTGTAACACTTTATCATATGTGCTGCAGATAAAGATTTTTTTCTGAGATAGGCAAGTATTTTTTCTGAGATATTTCTGAGATAGGCAAGTATTTTATAATAATGGAACATAATGTGATTCAAAAAAATTTAACACAAACACAAAAATGTTGTTTGTCAATTTTTCAATCTTTCAAACAGAACAAAAAATTTTAACTTAAAAAAGTCAAACAATAATACCTATTTAAATGCAACTTTTTATTGTATTTCTTTAATATAGTCTTAAAAAGGATTTGTACAGTATTTACAAGTTTAAGTTATAGTTTTTATGTTTTGTTTTTGATTCTTTGAAATATAGTTCATTTGTTTGGTAATATTTGCTTTAGTTCTGCTCTTATTTTCTATAATTAGATGATATCCACAACTGTACTCCTCTTGGATTTTTCTTTGTAGTAAATGCAAACAGATTTCATTTATATACACATCAGCCATGCTATTCCATGTTCACAGCGGCTCCTCACTGGTTCTCTCACTGGAAGAGCCATGATCAGTTCTGGCCTCTTGTTTACAGCCTTACAAGAGGATCCAGGACCCTTTTCACACAGATTATCATTAGCGTTCAGGATGCGACTGAGCATTAAAAGCACCACCATTTTTATGTATCAAACCAAGAGTTTTTTTTGTCCTGTTTAGTATTACCAGCAGCCTTGTCTGCTGCCTCGGCCAAATGTTGTTCCAAAGCAACCCCACCATGGGGTGCTTAGTGAAGCGTGGCCAGAAGCGTCAACACTGAAGGGAGAGTTATGCTGGGGAAACTTCTGAGAGTATTTCAGAGAGTACTTCAGAGAGTAGAGATGGGAGCTTACAGACTTTGTGAACAAGGATCTGAGCGGAGTGAATGGTACGTACCCCAGTACAGCTGTGAGCATCAGGGAATTTTTAGTGAGAGGAAACCATCGTGTGAGTGAACAGTAATACAGAGTGGAGACGAAGCTGATGCGAAAGGAAGCAGGTTTCCATGTGAAAGAAAAAAGAAAAAAGAAGACAAAAAGTGATCTAACAGTGTCACTCTATCATTTTTTGGCTTTAGGTATTTGTGTAAATGGAATTGAATAAAGTTTAATAATGAAATGTAATGTATTATATTGTAAAGATTATATATACTGTGTTGTAAAAATTAAAGTAACTGTTGTAGCACCAGTGTGGTAAACATATTGTGGTTGAACAAACTATTAAAATTGTGTATGCAATGCTTCCGAAATTGGACTAATTTAGAAACAGATCTACAAAGGAAAGATAATCTTGAAGGTGAAGACTTAATTATACTATTATACTTAATTATAAGACTTAATTATACTAAAGAAGTAATGTCCAAAATTTTTATGTGCATGATTTTTGTGGATGATCTTCGTGTCCACAAATCCAGATTTCCAAGGAATTAATCCTGAGTCATTTGCTGGGAACAGGAGATAAGACATTCTGTGGTTGAGACGTGGGTGTCAACGCATCATTTGCATGCTTCAACTCACCACTGGCATTACTGTAAATCTGACCATGATGTCTAGCAATGCAGTTATATTCAGCCCATAGACTAAACAAATAAAATTAATCCAACCCAACCACTATGTCCAAATCCCAAGTCAATGTCTTTAAAGGTGCTGGTAGTGCTTTTTTTTATTTTTACCTATTTTACTGAAAGTGCTTTGAAAAAAAGACTTGAATCAAGGAAGTACTAAAAAGACTTTGGTCATTTGATAGGCACACCCACAGTGCCTGATAAATGTGAGTGTAAATTTGACTGTCACTATAAGTAGTATGCTTTGACAACGTACGTAAACGTAAACTAAAAAAAGGGAGCAACACTCGCATTCATCAAAACATTTATTATATTGTATATATTATACATTCATCAAAAATATATTGTGTTGTTACATATTAAACATACACATAGAAGTGTCTCAAAATTCAACCAGTGTCAAAGGTTGTTGTAACATAAATAAGTGACAAACCTGTATTTTATACATTTTATTCAAGATTTAATGCATTTTAAACATTATATGACATTTAGTCAATATCAAACAACGTAATTTGTAAATTTGTTTGGCAGACAAGGAACACAATGCCAGTAGAACTGAGCCCATAGATGAATTCTTTACAACCACCATCTATGGAATTCAGTTCTCAGGGCTGAGTGCTCAAACAGAACTTTGTTACGAGAGAATTTACTACAATTAATTTACTAAAAGAAACAAATACTCAGTCATACTAACATTAATAAATAAATGTTTCGGTCTGTTTTTTAAACTGAATCTTTACAGTTAGTGTGTATTTTAACTGAATCCATATTTCAGAAAACAACACATTGGTAGTAAGATACAATTTCGGCTAAAACCTGGAAACAACAAACCTGTAACAAACATCCCTGAAGCTCAAAATCTCCTCTGTTTGTATCAACAATTCAAAGTTCAAGATTCCCACCATTTGGATACGCTTTTGTTTTTGTTGTATTTTTTCCTTGAACCTGAGAGACACAGATTATAAATTCACAGTTTTCACGAGGGCCAAAGGGCTAGTGACATAATTTACCTCACGTTTTGTTTCAATGTTATCGGCATCACATATCTGTTTAATGTTTGATCATTATTGAACTGCTGAGAAAAGCATGAACGTCATGTCCTGAGCCGAGTACCTGCCACACCTGAGGACTTTCAGGAAACTCTCTCTTCCCGTTAAATAACACTGAACCAGTCAAACTGCCCGGATGGGTGAACAGTTGGAAACCCCCTCTACGAACCAAAATATTTATTATTTGTTCCAAGATTTCCATTATATTAACTATATATACACCATATTTTGTTCTGATACAAAAACTAAACTTGTATAATTTAAGCAACTCTGTCCTTGTGACTACAAATCTAAATACAATATTTAAAGTATTTAAACACGCATTTGAATGAGGCCAGAAAAAAATATTTACTCACTCCACTTCTCCTCTAATTTTGGAAAATTCCTAAAAGGATTGCTTAAAGAGTTCTCAAAAAATACGTTATAGTAGACATTTAATACTTATCTGATAAGGAGAAAGGCAGCTTACCCCAGCCTGTCATGATCTACCACTTACCTTGAGTTCCTGTGGGACTTTCATGGATCAAGCTGTTGCTTCAAAATCCACAGTCCACAATTGTCATTATTACAGTTTCCAGTGCAAAACTCACATTTAAAGCCAGTGTTGATAGGTGACTTCTGAAAATATGACTTTGTCTCAGCTTAAATACCTCTCTTAAATCTCTCTTTCTGTCTCTCTCTCTCGGTCCCCCTCTATCTATGTATCTCTCTCCCCCTCTTTCTTTCTATCTCTGTCTAACACACACTCACTCCCTCATGCTCTTTCAGTACCGTAAGCTTGCAATCACTTCCCAGTAAGAAGGAAGCAGTGGGAGGGAGTCTCCCGCCCCCTCATTATGAATCAATACAAAGCACTTCTAAGGAAAAACATCTCACTGGTTCAGCCCTCAGTTCCCATAAAACAAAAAAGGGAAAAGGGGACATGGAGAGAAAAAAAGGGCTCGTCAGAGTAGGAACCAGGAATTCCCCTTATTGCAAAAGAGCAGTTTCATGACAACAGCGGTGACTTAGCAGAAAGAATGAGAGAAACTAGCCCGGTGTCGAGAGTTTGTGTTTCCGTAAGGGAAATGGAAATCTTACATGTGTTTGCAAGGTCATGTTTACATTTACTAAGGTCTCAGACAAAAATAGTTAAAAGTTGTTATGTGGAATTTTTTCTGCTGATTGATACATGTACATTGCATCATAATGAGGTGTGGTGTTAAAACCATGAATACAGTTGTTCCACTCCCCACATGACTTCCATATATCGCTTACTGTAAAATGAAGTCACTGAACGTTTTCACACACACTGCTTACTGAAACAGCTAGTTTCATTGATGGCTCAGGATTAACAGTATTTGAGGATATGGTTGGACGGTTGATTTTTATTATTGTTGTGTGTAAAATAAACCAAGTTAATGGAATAATGTTATGTTAATGGAAACTGTTTATTCATAAAAGTGTTTATTTATAAAAGTATAAAAAGTTATTAAAGTGAAGTCTTATATCCATACACATTTCGGCGTAAATAAATAAATAATTAGCTTATGATTTTAAATATATAAATAAGCCATTTTTAATAGTATATAGAGTATACATAATATATAAACCTAACTCTTTTCTTTCCATCTCTCCTTACCTTTTTTGTGTTTTGGAAATGAATGCTGAACCAGTGAGATGTTTTTCCATAGAAGTGCCTTTTTATTTTTTTCTAAACATACCACATCATTAGTAAGGGATGAGAGGAAATGAACACAAAATACAATCATCTTTTAAAAATCTTGCTGACACGCCTCCCTTAATACACCCCTTAAAATCTATAAAGTCTTTTTCTAAAAAAAATTAAAAAACCGTTTTGTTTCTAGAAACAAATACAATTATAGGATCTGGTCAAACCATCCATGTGCAATGACTTAAAAGCTGTCTAAAACATTATGGGAATCTACTTTCAGAGCAAATCCTTCTGCTGGTGGGATAAGTTGCAATTGACATTTTGCACAGACTTCAGAAACAGACCTGGCTTTCATGCTGCTGTTTGAACACAGGGGAAATTGGCTACAAAGGTCACTGAGCCCATTTCCTCTCCCCCTTGCTCACAGATATTTAGACCTTTACAGCACCCACTGCTTTCTACCTGCACTGTATTATAACAGTTACCACTTTAAACTGCTCTATATATGTGTTCTGCTTTAGTCAAGGGCATCCAGGGTCAATGCTGAGTGTTTTTTAATAATGTACTTGTAAAATGCTGGCTTCCCAAAAACATGCGTCTCAGCTGAGACATATGACTAAGAAGATGAATGTTGAAATAAACAGAAGTGGACCTTGCATCTTTTCCTGTAAAGTGCCTATTCATACCCTAAGGTTAACACTGTGGTGGAACTTATCACACACTTTTTGCTTTTTTAAAAAGTTTTGTACTATTGGCCAGTCAGAAATTAAGTTAAGTAAATTAATGACTAATGACTAGTAATCTGTTTACTTGTGTTAATGTGAGTTTATGTTGTTACATTGGCTTATTGTTATAATCTTGGCTTATTCTGCACTGTTTTTATTTAATTAAACTTGTAATATTATGTTAATAATATTACATTTATTAGTATTATGTTGATATTATGTGTGTCTATAATAGAATATTATATTTTATAACAAGGAAACCCAAAATATGTGTTTAATGTTTTTAAGGTTTTTGCTTACGCTTCATCTACAGAAATGAAGTTTCTTACTCCAGCTCAGCAGGTGGCAGTAATGGGTGAAGAATGTGTCCATGAAAACGGAGGGCGGCAGAGGACAGGAAGAGGAACACGTCTGTGTTTATTTCATGATGCAGTTTACTGTTGTTTCAAGCGTTGTGTGGTTGTGACAGGTGTCAGATTTGTTTACTATGCGAGGATTGAGTTGTGCTGTTTCGTGAAGACGTACACCTGCGATCTGTCATGTTGGTAAAACAAACAGCCGAGGTGGGAGGCAACTGTCTTTGAAAAATACAAAGATATTAAGCTAAAACTAAAACAACAACAACAACGACCTTTGCTTTTTATGCAGTAGCTTTAAGGCAGCTTCCGTTTAAATCGTATTTAACCTTTGCGTTAGGTTTTTTTGCTTTTATGTTGATATAAACAAACACAAATGCATAACTTTAAAAACAATTGACTCTAATTCTTTCTCTTCTCACAGTTTCATGCCAGATCTGCTGATCAAACTGACTGATGTCAACAGATGTCCAAGACAGGAACAGACTTTGATTATATCAAAATGTCAAAGTCATGATGTGAGAGTCAGTGAGTGGTACAAGAGGATATTTTGCACGCGTTAAAAATGCCACGACTAGAAGAGGTAGCTAATGTTGTCCTTAGGGTGCCCAGCATCTTGGTGTTGGACATGCTCTATAAATGTGACATCGATAGTTTCACGGATCATCTCAAGGCGAGGACAGAAGACATGCTCTTCAAGTACAAATATGTCATCTGGAACATATATTATTTAGGTATGTCTGCCATTATCGATATTCAATGTAAAGCCAGTATATCACGTTAGTGTGCAATATATACACCATAGCATCGTCATATACAACATAAGGATTATTGTCCTTTCTGCAGGTCACATGGTGAGCATTGTGGTACTTCTTCTGCCACTTGTACACATTATTCAGCTGTATCTATATGTCCTGTGTGCTTTGTTACTGTATATGGGTCATCAGATTGCCAGGTAAAAGTGCCATATTGACTGTAATATGTGATCAACCATGGTAGAGATGAAGTCATTCATGATGAGTGTTTCTGTTAACAGAGAATATGTTAGAGAAGAAGCTGTGTATGGTTATGATGGGGTTCTCTTCTTGGACTCTCCAGCACTGAACCGATTTGTGACTTCACTTACCAGTATGACACACACACACACACACACACACATACTACATATAACCAACTACTATTTGGTCCCCCAATTCATTCACATGCTTAAGTCACTCACAATATAAACAAATTACATGACATTAAATGCAAGATATTAAATAAATGATTCTAGGACTTTATATTTTTATGAAATTAATGAAAATGAATTTCATTGGCTGTGTGAACTGTGAGGTCAGTTAATCCTTCAGATTAACACACGTCTTAACTCCAGGTTTATCTGCAGGCTAAGTTCATCACATCTATACAGACATAAACATCAGTCAGAATTTTGTCTAATATTAGATATTTTACAGCAATACATATATAGCAAGACATGTTTTGGTTTTTAATGAATAGTAAGTAACTCCACACATACATTTTAACTGTGTATAATTGTTTGGGGAAACTGTGCCTGTCATGCAACTTTAAATGTAATGTATTTCGCATATTTTGCACAGTGGTTTTTATTATGATAATGTTGTTTGTTAATGATTTGTTGTTGTAATTAATGATAATTTGTTGTTTACCTGCTAGTTATTTGTTTGTGTGTACAGGTCAGATTATTGTCAGCACACTCTGTGCGTTCCTCATGCGCACTCAGCGTGTGTGGATGTTCTCAGCGCATCTGCTTCCTCTTCTGGCACGGATGGTTTGTGTCCCTCTGGACTGGCTTCTCACTTTCTCCTCTGTCTCCATGATGATCACAGGGGCAGAGGTTGCTGTTTTCCTTTTTGCCAACCTTTTTGTGCCATATAGACTGGCAAGAGCTGCATACAGAGAAATAATGAACATAGAGGTAAACAAATACCATTGTATGTGCCACTGTGCATGGTTATGAAATGCATCACCTCAGTGTTAATAATATCTATGTCTCTGTTGTTGCTGTAGGTGACCGAGTTGTACAGACTCATGGCAGTGGGAGTGTCTCTTTGGCATGGGTTTGCTGTGCCGATTTTGTTCAGTGTTTTCTGGTTTGTGCTGTTTGGAGTTCAACTGATTACTAATGTTGGCGCCATCACTGCTGTTCAACAGGGGCCCCTGTTGTATATCCTTACCAGGTAAACCTCAGGACATTCAACCTCACCGAATGGCCAGTAATGTGGGATGTAATTCTGAATACAATGAAGGTGCTTTTAGCTTGAAAATGATGATGTTCATAAATGTGACGTTACAAATCAACCTAAGGATGAAATGATCTACAAAACAAAATCTAATTAAGGTTGCATTTAAGTTATACTCAGATATTTAGTAAAAACAAAATATTTCCAGGTTGTAACAAAATATAACAGAAACATCAGTACATATTGTCTTACAAGCACTGTTATGATTTTTGATGTGTGTTACAGTGTATCAGAATGCTGTGCTAGCCCATACTCCCTGCTTGGTTTAACATTTGTAGTATCTTATATGGCTTTGGGACTTCTAAACCTTTGTAAATTCTACCTTGGAGGATTCAGCGCTCTGCAGAACCACAATGTCATGCACAGGTAAGAGATGGTGATGTATGTTAACTGTTTGTATGTGTACATGCACTTTAAATGTTTGTGTGTGTATGTGTGTAATGTATGTATGTTTGCGTTTTGTAGTGGTGTGACAGAGGGGGTGACTCTTCTGCTGCTGGCCCTGCAAACTGGGTTGTTGGACATGGCAGCCCTGCAGCGCTGCTTCCTGCTCTTCATCATCCTCTTCATTGTCCTCACTTCTACCCTACAGAGCATGAGCGAGATCACAGAGCCTGTTGTGTTGGGTCTGGGTGCCAGCAGAAACAGGTGCATAATTCCACTGATAATCTCCATCAGGTCTGGGCTCAAATTTAAATATCCAACAAATTTCCAAACAGAATCTTTCTGCTACTGTACCTTTAAGACTTCTGCTGTATGTAAACAATTAAAAAAAACGTCTGACCTACATTGTTCTTCCCATCCTTAAATGCATTTCTTGTATTATTTTGTGACATTGTACATTTTGTGACTTCAATTTCTCTTATCACTTAATTAAATCCTATGAAAATTTTGATCCTGCTTTTTTCCACAGAAGCGTATGGAAGCATTTGCGAGGATTGTCTATGTGTGGGTTTCTACTAATTTTTCCAGGATTTATGGCCTACAAAATTTCCCAGTTTTTCCACATGGATTTCTGGCTGTTGATTTTGATTTCCAGCTGTATGCTCACGTCACTGCAGGTAGGCTCTGTTTCATGCTGTGTGAAAGTCATTTGCATCCAGTGAGCCGTGGCCAACCAATCATCTTTGACTTGTCCAAGGTAACAGGCACCCTGCTGATCTACTTCCTGTTCATGGTGGAGGTGTGGCGTGGTTCTGCCCTACCTGGTTTGGATGAGATTGTTTATTATGTGAATGGAGTGTGTCGCGTCCTGGAGTTTGCAGTGGCTGTGTGTGTGGTGGCGTACGGGGCGTGGGAGTCATTGTGGGGTGAGTGGAGCTGGATGGGAGCGTCGGTCATTATCATTCACTCTTACTGCAACGTGTGGCTGCGTGCCCAGGCTGGCTGGAAGAGCTTCCTGCTCCGCCAGGAAGCTGCTCGCAAAATCAACTTGTTACCACGTGCCAGCACAGAGCAACTACAGGACCACAATGATGTCTGTGCCATCTGCTTCCAGGTGAGGTCAAATACAAAGCCAAGGACATCTGTGTGTGTTGGTGAGCTTATTTTTAAGGTGAAGTGTGTCATTTTTGTGGTAGTTGTTTTAAAAAGCAATTGGCAACAAATTTTAAAGTATTTTAAATTTATTTCCAAAACAGTTCTGCACCAAACTCACACAAATGGTTTAGCCAATATTGCTGTGTTGGTCATTTAAAAAAGCTTAAATTGAACCACAGTGTATTGAATTTCTGTTTTCACAGTATATTACTTAAAAAATTTTAACATATAGGTTATTCTACATCAGTCTGTGTTTGTAGCCACGAAATGCTGTTTAAATCAGTGTCCATATGCTTGACTTTTGTGTAGTACATGCATAACATGTTCCATGTTCTATTTAATAAGTAATAGGCTGATTAAAGTTGTATAGAACTTTGAACATTATATGGGCAAGATCTTCTAAAACGACCCGTTTATACATATTTATGGTTTTGCAATTGGATGAGAACCCATTTTTTATCTGTATCTCTAACTTGTAGGATATGACATCAGCGGTCATAACATACTGTGGTCATATCTACCATGGCAGCTGTTTGAGAAAGTGGCTATATGTACAAGAGACATGCCCCATGTGCCACGCCTCTATCAAACCCTCCTCAGCCAATCAGACGGCAGCTGCAGATGATACCCAAACACAACAAGCTCAGCACCAACAGCAGCCAGAGGAGCAACATGCTTCTCCAGCAGAGCAAGAGCCTCGTCACGACTACCCTGAGTCTCATCAGGAGGCAGATCAGGGCTCGGAGGGAGATGATGTTTACTCAACACAGAAAAACTGTGATGATTTTGACAGGAAATTCTCAGACTCTGAAAGAAATTGTAGCAGAGGGAGTCCTCAGAACTTAAATTATGGTGCTAACGGAGATTCCCAAAGTGTGGGACATCCCAGCTGCTCATCAGAGCTAAGCCTCTCTCAAGAGAACTGCAAGGATTCTGTGGATGAGGCTGAGGAACTTGGGGAAGCAGACTGAGAAGAAAAGCTCTGCCAGAGAAAACCTAGAGCAGAGACACTGTTGTGGCAGTTAAACAGACTGAGTGTGATGGGCAGAAATCTCCCTCAGGAGGAAGCAGAGCACAGCTAAGAGGAAGCCAGAATGGTACAGGGCTGCAGATAATCTAATCTAAGATAAGACAAATCTAAGGAGGAAAAGATTACAGAACATACATTTAGAAAGAACTTTGCGATTAAATCACAAATTCTTGATCAATTCTTGACATTTGATAAAATGTCAGACAAGACATTTTATAAAATTGTCTACTTTCAGGCGTGAGGGCGTGAAAAAATAGGACTACAAAAATTTACCAAACTGGATGTACTTTGTTAATGTAATTAATGACAAATTATTTTGAGAAATTGACTTGATCCATGGATTTGGTTTGTGTGTTTGTTTTTGGGTGTTGTCCAAAGCACTTTTCTGTTATGAATTATGTCATTTACTGGTTTTGGTCAGTTATCTGTGACTGTCAGTCTAACTAACGCAGAACTGCTGCTAACTGTGCCTCTGTCTTTTACATGTTGTCATTAAGGTCTGTTATGTGCCATTGCATTACATTATTACATCTGAGCATAAAATACATAATTGTAATTAGATTGGCCAGTTCTTGGTTATAAAACTTTCAGTTGTTTTGTTTGAGTTGTAACAAAATACGATTAAGCAGCTGCACACTGTTTAT
>JBAJNP010010957.1:0-15577 GCA_036877545.1 Yasuhikotakia modesta
GTAACAGATGAATTCTGTTTAAGGGTCTCGCTCGCATCTTTTGCCCCTGTTGGGTATAACTGTGTGTCCACCTGTGGAGTAAAAACACTGATGGATACGCGAGGATCATCTTCAACAGCTACTTTTCTGCCTTTCAGCTGCTTCATAAAGCTTGACATTATTTGTTATCTGTTGTCATGACAACAACATCCTTTTGGCAGATAAAGGGGTCAGCATCGTGGCACGTAAGATTATGACAACAGTACTGCAATAATTGGTGAGTTTTTTAACAACAGAAGTTTATGCACACTGCATAAAAACATGTTGTCTCAACCCAACGTCTTACATTTATTTATTTGACAGACATTTTTATCCAAAGCAACACCTGTGAATTAACATTTTTATTAACACTTGTGTTGCCTGGGATCAAACCCACAACCTTTGCGCTGCTGACACAACGCTCTACCAGTTGAGCTACAGGAACACTTGGAAGTGTGGATGGAGATTTCTGGTCAAATAGAGACACTGAGATATTATTGAGTTGCTGAATTTATGGACTTTATTCTGTTAACCATATGTAATGAATTTTCATTCATTTATCACACATTTACTGTCATAAGTCTTCACTCTCTCACTCATTCACTCTCTCTCTCTCTCTCACTCACCCACCCCTCCCATTAAAATGATTTGTGCAGCTAGCAGCTAGCTTCTCCTAGCACTACCGTATGTTTTTATTTCTCCGTCTGAATATTAATCTTCCTCTCAGCTGATATGGACCACGATCGGTGGGGATGGTTGTTAAAATAATGAACAAGTAAATAAATAAATAAATGATGCAGATTTAATCAAGCCAGGGAAATTAAAAAACAAATGTTATCAGACGCCCACATTTAGTTTATTGTAGAGGCACAAATGCCTCAGATTTGAACCCAGGAAGTCTGAGACTGGGGCTGTGTGAAGTCTGATAGCCCAATGGGTGGAGCGTTGTGTTAGCAGCGTGAAGGTTATGGGTTCGATCCCAGGAAGCACAAGTTCTGATAAAAATGTTTGCCTTGCCTTCCCTGTGAGTTACTTTGGTAAAAACATCTAAGTGTTTTCTATGATAATTGCATGATTTATTATTTCTGCATAATGTCTAATTTTTATTGCTTTTTTTAAATTATAATGACATCAGAGTGCAATATATAATATATACGACAGAACGATGGATGCAGGGATGAAAGGATGTTTCTTTAAGTTAACAGTACATCAGTTAACCCGCCACACACACACACACTTACAAGCACACGTGCTTCATAAAGTCAAGGCAGAACTTTTCTTATCAAGATTAAAAGTCAGAGCTCTGAGCGCACAGAACAAACTCATTTGCTCTTTTCATTCAGTTCTGACCATTGAACGATTTCCTTAGCCAGACAAGAAGCTATTGTGTTCAGTTATAGGTAATTATGGTACATTATAATGTAAATGGCATTTGAGTCTGGCTGGTTGATGAATAGGTTAAAGGAGATCAGACTGTCTTGAATGATGTGGTAACCAGTCCTTTTTAAAGGTAGCTCATAATTTCACAGATCAGTGAGCAATACCCACCGCAGTGAGAGAGGCTAGATTTTGTATGCAGGCCAAATTCAATATTTTCAGCCTATTGTTGAACAAGGACAAAGCCATTAGAATTGTGCAATTAAAGGTGTTTTTCTGGGAGCTAGTCATTTATGTTGCACAGACAATGCTGTAATGAGATTATAAAGCTTGGAAGATAACGCAAAGACAAACATAGCATTTAATGTGGGCATAAGCGGTCGCTGTTTCAAGCTGATTGTGTTTGCATTACGTTTAGAAGACGCTTTTATTCAAATCACTTGAAAAAACAAAACAACATTATGGAGCAACAATATTAGCAGTGATTTCTGAGCCCTTATTTTGATGCTGCAGGAAAACTAAAGCATGTGACGTGAAATACAGCAAGAATAGATGAAAGCTCAGCAGATGACATCACAGTAATCCAGTCTTGCGATGATGTAAAGAATCATCAAAACTACCCTCAGGTTCCTGGCTGACCCAGCTGGTATTGGAGATGTTGAGTCCAGCCGCAGTGGTGCTGCGGTTGACTGATGGGCTGGCTGGTGAAATGAGAAGTTCTGTCTTCTGCAGGTTGAGCTGAAGGTGGAGGTCAGCTTGATCCAGAGATCTCTGAGAGGCAGGAAAGATCATGAGGTCTTCCAGCTGGAGCTACATATCATCTACAGAGCAGAGCTGGAAGCTGAGGGCTTTAAGGTTGGAGCCACTGAGGTTTGTCCATAAGGAAGGTGCGTTCCTGTGAAGTTCAGAGATTTTCTATGTCCATGGGAAGGTGGGAAGATGAGGAGAGATCATTTGGAGATGCTGTAGCTCTCAGCAGCTGCAGGGTCTTGCATGGAAAGAGCACTTTTGATGCCAGACCAGTTATCATCAAGCAGAGGTTTGATAAACAATATACAAATGTTTCAAACTGCCCACATGAAACTGATCACAGCTACCACACAACCTGCAGGCAATAATGTGTGTGTGTGTGTGTGTGTGTGTGTGTGGTGTGTGCGTGTGTGTGTGTGTGTGTGTGTGTGTGTGTGTGCATTTTTGTCTCCCTGTTCTTGCAATTTCATTGGCTGTTTCAATCCACACACCTGCTAACTGTTCAGACAGATTTCAGACAGTTTGATATTTGTTGTACTATTTTTGATATTTGTTAGCTTAGCCATAACTTACTTTTTGATTTTGATACTTCATTGAAAAGTGCAGCTTGCACATTGTGCTGTAAGTTATTCTGTAGAATATTGTGTCTAAACAGACAAATAATTTCCATTTTTGTTGAGCTGATGCTATCGTTTCTCAGTTGTGGGTTTTGCACAAACCTGCGTGGTGTGGTGGAAAAGATTCATTAGCATTAATGTGTTAATGATGTGAGTGAGAGAAAGTTTGCACAGATCTTTAAATATCTCAGCCTCAGCGGATCTGTTGATGAATTGTTTCTCAGAGGGCTTGTGGGGTCAGGTTGTAGGTTTTGGCTGTAAGAATGAAGTTAGCTGCAGCGTGCCTCACAAACTGACACTCCGGGGGCAACAAACAATATCACTGTGTCATGATGTCACCCCAGTTATTCACTCTGACGGAGGCGTCTGTGGGAGTTTGTTTTGTTATCACATAACAAGGGAGTCACATGACACCTTTAATAAGAAAGCAATTTCAAGAAATGAATCCTATTAACATGGCTGTATCCTCAAGACACAGCAAAATGATGAACTGTTGAACTGTGTCTGGTATAATAAACGGTCCACTGGTAGTTTTTTTGCCATAACCAACTGTGTTGTCAGCATATGTTTGTGTCCTGAGGGAGTCATGCGAAATGATATCAATTCAATTACCAAATGCCTCAAAATAGAACAAACTAATATAAAACGTAATTATAGGACAGAACGGCGCGTCCCGGCTGCTGCAGTTCACTGGTTACCTTAGCAAACATAATTTTGACCAGCCAAAGGATTAAATTGTGCAGAATTGACTTAAGAAACCAAATCAGGGGCTGAAAACAAAGTAAAAATGGAAATTGATCAACCAGGCTGCGTGTCTCGGGCAGGAGAAATTTATCTCAGTAACCAAAACAAGGTTTGGAAAGGACAACTATAGCTTGCCTATAGCGTAATATTGCACAGGAACATACACATATTCATACACATATATAGTATGTATATACATATATTCTATATATGCTATATATATAGTATGTATATATATGTAGGAAATAAACATTACAGTCAGCACATATAAGAATTATTTTTCTTTATGTCTAGACAGTCTGAATACAGTATCAAAGTCCTTAAGAAATCAACAGAATGCTATTGAAACTCTGTTTTGTTGACGTGAACGATGAGAGGTTACAGTAAAAACAGCTTTTATTTCTCAAAGGAGCGCCGCTCTCATTTCCATAATTGCTGAACTGGGTTGCTGGCAGGTATATTCACCCAAACTCCCGCTTGTACTGCGCCGCTGTTTAATCCTGAAATCCTGTCAAGCAAGACTGATGAGTCTTGTCAACGCAAGAAAGCTTCTGATTGGACCACGCCAGCGATTTACTATAAGTACTCAATTTGAGATCGAAATGAAGCCTGGCTTTGGCAAACGGGTGACTGCGTAGTTCTATAAAAACGTATTTTATTAAAATCAATAAGTGTACAAGCTCTTAACACTTAATTGCCTTTCTGAGCTATTTCCTGAAAGTTAAAATAAGATTATATATATATATATATATATATAGCAATATTTGAGTAATAGTTTAACGATTACAATCTTTTAAGCCCAAATGAGTTGAACGTAGTTTCGATTGGGCCTATTACAATTTTCCAACAGTGTATCGGTTGTCAAGACAAATTTGTGGTTTGACGTTTTAATACTAGGGTATTCCTAAACCACTGGTGCTTTAATGGAGCAGAAAATGTAAACCGGTCAAGCCAATAACTAGTTGGCTATTTGTCAAATTTAATTTGTGCTAATAAAAGAAAAAAAACTTTTTTGCCTTAACTTCCTGAAGAACTGAAATCATACCGCAGTTTAATGGCAGCTTCCTGGAAACATCAAAATTGTTGCATTATTTTGTGACATAAATTTGTAATTGGAAATGTCAGGCGAAAATATGCAGTAGGAAGGCAAGCCTTAAATTAAATTGCCTCATTAAGGCGTAACCCACATAGCAAGGCAAAAACGTATGTGCTCTTAGGTCCTAATGTGTTGACAGTTAAATCCCTCAAGCTTTTCAAACTCTGGTCTGGTGTTTTAAATCTATCCATTAACTTGACACCTCATTTCTGTCAGCAAGTGACCCAGAAAGTGGAGATACAAACAGAACCCTGATGCTTTCACCATCGTACCACCTGGGTGAAGCAGCTAATCTCTCCACCGCGGGGACACAGCGTTTAAAGGCTACCCCAGTTATTCCTGAGAGTCAAATCCTATCAGAAACATCAGATTTAAGACGTCATATAGACCATATCCATCTCTGAACGTTCTCGTTTATATATTGGCTGAAAATCAGCTAGCAAAATAGCTTGTTTATCAAAGAAAGGACTGCTAGTCGTGGCTTAATGTATTTATAAGGAAGTTAAAAATCTTTCAACATTGTGAATCGCAAGCGTGCAGCAGAGAACAGATATGAAGTTCTAATGCACGCCATTATATCAGACATCGATCGATGCGGCTGAGGTATCTTTGTTGGCAAAGAGCTAATAAAAGGAGGGCACATGTGTGACATGTGTTTCCAATATCAGCGAGATGAATCTGAGCTTCTCAAGGGCATAACCATAACATTTCCTCATAACAGGCACATTGAGAGGATATAAGGCACTTTTACCTCAGCAGCCTGTTTCTATTCTTTGGGAAAGACAAAATGATGAAATATTATTTCCTCTGCTGCGTTTGACTGCAGCTGTCATGTGACTGCAAGTTTTGGTGTAATATTGAATCAGAGAAAATAAAACACTACATTAAAATTGCACTTTAGATTTTCATTTTTGCCCAGAGGAGAAAAAACAAATTGTGTGTGAATCAACACTCCAGGCAGGAAATCTGATAGTTTCATAAATTGTGACAGTGTTGTTTTATTATTTTCTGAAAAAATAAAATCGTCCCAAACAATAAATCTGTTTGTTTTAATGCTTGCATTTTCAATGCACAATGGTTTGTGTAAAAATAAATAGAATAGAAATAAATAGAAAAATTGCCAGCGTTTAATGGCACAAAATTTCCCATCACAACTTCAGCCTGTCTGATCTGTTCAGATGGCTAGCTGGTCATCTGCATAGACCTTCATTAAATGTCCGACAAGTTCATTATTGGGATCTTTGAATTGTAACTTGACATTTTAGCGGCTCTGAAAGACTTTTTTTAACCACCATTGTAGCAAAACCTTTGAGCTTTTGCAGGGGTCATTATAAAAGATAAAAGGAAAATTCCATGTGAAAGTAGTTCCTTAGAAACATCCTTTATCCATAAACCACCTCTGCATGGATTTGTGTGGATTACACTAATTTACCTTTATTTATTCAATGTGTACGTTCAGTTTTGGTGTTTCCTGGGATCGAACCCACAACCTTTGCACTGCTAGCACACACTCTACCAGTTGAGCTACAGGAACGTTGTGGTAAAACGGCCACAACATGAATGGATTCAGAGCAGATGACATCATAACATTAATACAGCAACAAACATCAACATTAATGTAATATTCTTAAAACACAGCATTATAAAACAGCAGTCAGATATTAACAATGATGTAAGAATAAAAGTTATGCAGGCAAAGTTAATATTACAGTAATATTTGTTTGTTTGTTTAATGTCATTTTGATGCAACACAGGGTCACTGTAATGTTGTTTCCCAAGCTTACATGATGAATATTAGTTGCATATGTCAGTCATAGTTACACTGTAAATATGTGCACCAACCAGTTTATATGCCAGTGAATGTTGTCAGTCTGATCCACAAACCTAATGAGAGACAGACTTAGGGTGAATCTGTAATGACTTCTCAACCACAGTGTCTCTCAACCAGCCTCCAGGTTTTTCCAGTCGGATCTGACAGATGGTGTTGTTGGGCAGTGAATCTGCTAGCCTTAGGCTAACTGACTTATCACCTCGCTCTCCTAAACTATTACTTTTAGGGACACTAGGTCTACCTACAAACCTCCCTCACCATGTTACCTTTCACACCAGTGAGGCTGGAGTGACTTCAGTGTCAACAGCGTATAACAGGTGTGTTTATGTGCGGTTGACACCTGAGGTTGTAGCAAAACAACATTTAAGAGTGTCTGGAACTATTTTGTCAACACTCTCACCAGAGATTTACAGCTTTTTTATACCTTATGCTAATCTAATGCGTGTACATGTGTGTGTTAGCAAACACACTCATGATCTGTGCAAACTATTTGGTAACACTTTAGACTTCCTAACAAATTAACTCTCATAAACAAAAATAAAGAGAATGAATTCAGGAATCAAAAATGAATAAAAAAATCAACAAATTTAAAATGACCATTTTGCACAGAACTGATTTTAATATATGGGAAACGTATAACAAGCAACACTTTACAGTAAATAATTAAAACGTGATGTACTTTCCAAAAACCAATTCCTCATCCATGCCAATAATAAAGTCATAGTTATAGTAAATACAATTGTGAAAACAAGGTTATGGTTGTTGTTTGAGGTAATATGAGTGAATGAAGAACATGTGAGTGTTTTAGCCTGGAGACTGTTTGTCTGACTGCTTCATTTGCTTCAGTGAAATCATTTATTCTGTCTGTTGTTCTGTAATGTATGGACGCATCTTATTCCGGAGCGTTCTGCCAGTTGGCAGCGTGTCACTGTTGGAGCTGTGGTGTGGTAGTTAGCATATGTGCTTTTGTGATATTGAGCTGTGGTGATAATATAGGAAATGTGGGTTTGAATCTGGCCCCTGTCAAGTTTTTTGTTGCCTTTCTCTCCTCATGATTTCTTATTTCTCATCTTCTTGTCTTTTTAATATAATAAGGCCAACAGCTCTTACACAGGACGTGTGTTTTCATATGATACAAACTGAACCCTGCGTCTGGTGTTACTATAATTACTGGTGTTAAAAAATAAACATTGCTGTACTTTATTTACAGGTTAATAAAGACCCATAGGACAGCAAAATATCTTTATAATTAAAATATGTGTGTGAACATGAGCAGTGAATGAGAAATAATTATCTGTCAGGCTACTGTTTAAAGACATTATTCATAAATTGTTATAAATAATCAAAATACTCATTGGGTATTTTGAACATGTCTGTGCTGAAAGTCCACCAGTGTGGTCGTGTGAGGAAGGCCAGGCAGCGTTTAGCCTGCTAGCGGATCTGGAGATCTGGAGGCTGCGCAGAGAAGGTGGGCTTTAATATGGTTTGAGGGAAGCTGTGGGTGTAAATTGATTCAGGAAGTTCATGAGATTGCATTCTGGTCTGTCTTACATGGAGGAACATCTAAACTCCGCCGCGGTATGAAAGACAAATTGATTTGATCTTTTCCAGTCTGTCAGTAGCGTGACACAACACTATAAAACACAACAGAGAATGAATTCACAGAATATCAAGGCTGTTTCATTCCACTTCCTGTGACATGAATCAATATTGTGAACACGCGTGTGGCTGCTAGCGGGGGGCTATTCTACCGAAACTCCACAACACTGATGATTACATCACCAGTAATGTTATGACAAGGTTGCAAATTAAGACAGAAGTCCCTCGAATGTGTAAAAGTTCATTTTACTCACGTGTTTACTTAGTTTTGCTCATCTTTTATTGAGAAAATAACACTTGTGTACATGAATTTGTGGAGCTTTATGGTGTATAATTGGGTATTTTGCTACATCAGAGCTTTGAAATAACACAGAGAATTTCGCCTGGAGCCACTAGTTTCTCTTTCAAACACTTACGATGTTTTTCTCGTTCTAAAATGTTTGACAGATGATTTGAGTGACTGCGTTTATGTCTCCAGTTGTTTATTTGTTTGCATTAAAGCCATTTTGCATGAAAACTTGTCTGCACCAGTACAGGAGAAACTACCTGCAACAAAACTAAACCTGCGATCTTCTGATATCTTCTAATAAAAACCATTAAGCCACAGTCTAATACACCCTCCTCCTGCCTCAGTCATGCCACACAAACATTCAAAAATGACTCATTAGTTTCTCATTAGCTTTTGGAACCGTGTTGATGGGTTTCGATTTCATTCTCAGTTTTATCTCAGTCAGAGCTCGCGAGAGAAAACAGTGTCAGGAATGAGCAATGATGTAAACGCGCAGCTGGAGAAATATCACACCAGCACGCCTGTCTTTTCGTACCCCCAAGATAAACACGACTCATTATATCTCAGCATTGATGTATTATGTACACGGTAAACTATGCATTGCTATATTTTTAACACTTGCATTCAGACACCATATCGTTTATGTTTCCAAACACTAAGTTTTCCTTTTTCTTAAATATGTGGTTATGTTATATAAACGCAAGGGAACCTTTTACTAAAAATGTGTTAGAATGAAAGATTTGGTCATTACAGGCAAAGGTGAGTAAAGAGTGTGTAGAAATGAAAAAAAAGTTTTTAATATTTGCTGAGGAAAGTCAACACTGGGATTTGGGTCACACAAGTAAACCTGACAGAACATTTAAGGTCCGTGTGGGTCTTAATAGCGGTTCAGTTCATAGTGAAATAAAATGACCTACAGGTCTAAACCTTTTTTCCCCTCACAAAGAAACGAGATTTGGTATGTAGGCCACGCAAAAAAGAAAGAGAGATAAAAAGAGAAAAGAACTGTAGCGATTTCTTTTATCCGAGCTATTTTTAGGATAAAATATGCATCCTGTACTACAGAATAACAGTCTGATTCTGTTCATTCTGAGGTACAGTAATGTACAGTAATGTACAGTCCAGTCTACATTTCCCAACAGATCAATTAAAAACACTGACAAAGCACCCGGCTTTTCAACATGTTTGTTTTATTAAATTAAAAACAAGAGTAAATTTTTGCTGAGTTTAAAAGTCCCTGAAACTGGTCCTTTTGTGCACATTGCTGATTTACACAAAGCAAAGTTTCATTCGGAAGGACAATGAGGTCATACAGCCAGGAGGGAAAACATCAGCAAAACTGTACTTCTGTAAGTCGCGCATTAAGTCTTTGTGTTTATTTGGAACTGAGTGGATGCATTGGTCCATTAATGGCCCATCAGAACTAGTTATTGTAGATGAAGCAAAAAAAATACGTCTAATGGGTTCATAGAAGCTTTTTTCCATGGGTAGTTAGATAACAGGCCGGCTGTTCTGCACTTTAAATGGCTCTCTTTTTATCCAGAGAGATTTCCTTTAACAGAGAGGGAAAAAGAAGTTCATTAGAGAACTCCTGCCATGACACCCTATTATTGGGTTATTTGGTCACTTACTAGTCTCTCAGGAGCAATCTGGGGTTAAATTATTTATTATAGTTACTCAGTGGCCTGTGAACGCACCGTAACCTAGTCGACTGCTGGTTTATCAGGACAGATAGTTGTGTCTTTGTGAAGCCATTACCAATTATTGTTATTGTTCATTAACTTAAACATTATTGCCTATTAGCTTGAATATTGGCTGATATTAGTACTTAAAAAGCACATTAAAGTTTTGTTCTGCATCCCAGTTTTATGAGGCAAAAATGCCTAGATAATGGTGAACATGAAGCACCAATTAAACTACTACAATGTTCTGATGTCTTTTTCTAAATTACTATACAAGGTATTCGTCAGTATTTGTACCATACGTTCCTTTACAATGTTCAAACACACGACTGGTGTAAAGACGGTTTGGACGCGATGGGATGCGATGCAATCTTCATGGTTTACTTGCTGTCAGTCTGGTAGGACAGCACCATGTGTATATTAGCAACAATTGGGCAGAATCTGTCACATTTACAGGCGGCTATACAGGAAGTATGTGACCTGACAGAGAAGCATGTGAAATATGTGACGCCAGAATTGTGAGAATATAAGCTGACAACTTTTGTATCAATGCTTCCATTCATGCATCGTTCGTTGCGATTGAAACATCATTTTTTTGAATGTTACTGTTTTGTAAAGGGATACGACTGCAACCTGTTATTTCAGGATATGGTCATAGTGACAAAATTACAGCCAAGCACCTTTTGTATAGTACAATATAAATAGTCATGTAATGTTATAGATTTTAAAGGAGCAACATACATCTGAGCCTCTTTACACTGGCAATGGAGAAAGGTTATAATAATAGAGTATATAGAGAGAGTATAATAGAGAGACAGCGCCACAGTGTGGTGAGATTGCAGCCCTGCACACTGACTTACGCTTTAACCTTAAGTGTGTGATAGTGTGTGTTAGTTTGTTATAAATACAAATGCATTGTGTTTTTGTTACTGCTGTGGTTTATACATTAAACTAAACGTAGCTTATTTTTAAATGCTCCTGTTTGCATTAAAAGTTAAGTGTTAAATGACATCAAAGCTGTGTGAATGCAAACGTTTACTTTTCCTAACCATGCAAAACAGGATCCCTGTTTTCCTTTGAGATTTGAGTTGTTTGTTATTCAGACCAAACTTGTGGAAGTCAGCTGCGTCCGTGCATGGAAAATCCCAGAGGATTCCCGGCGGTCAGGTGGTAAAGTCTCTGTGGTGGGGATGAATCCAAACTTTCTTACTGAAACAGGAAACTTTTGTTTGTTTTGTGTGTCGGATGTAAGCGAGATGGTTTAGATATAAAACTCGCAGCCATACCAAGAAGTTTATTAAGAAAATAATAATTTCATTCAACACACTGATTTAACTCCCACAATCCTTTAAGACTACAAATAACATCAACCTCGTGTTTGAGCGCATTGCATTCTGGGTAACCTGTGGTAAACACTAACTCAGTTACTTTGGGAATAACAATCACCTTTGCTAATATGCTATGCTATCCAGCCTATGTGTCTTTGTCATGTGATGGAGATTCCTTACAGCTGACTCACGGATCATGTCAGGTGTATCAATGGGAATGACAAATATGGGTCTTTTCCCACTTTGCATCATTTATTCCCATGGCCCACCCTCGGAACGCCCTCCTCCGCTGTAAACAGTGATGTCTCCCAATCCTGAGGTTTGTGATGAACTTTATAAACATACAAACTAAGAGTTTAACTGCAGCGTAACATCTGCCAGTGTGTTTGTGCAGTCTTGTGGGAGCTCGTGTGGTCTTCAGAGAATTCCAGGCAAGGTGTTGAAATGTAATGTAATGTTTTGCGTGTGTAGTGTTTGAGGAACCCACAGCTCTCGGGGGAACCAGAGAACCCACATCTCTGAAGAGTAACCCTGGGGTGTTATTTCAAGATATGAATTTATATAATCATTTAGGAAATTACTGTCAATTTAATAACAATACTATCAACAAGTTGATGTTATGCTTTGGGGTTAAAACAAACAAATAACAGGTAAAACAGACTCATGGTTGTCTGGCTACAAATATCTAGAATCTTCTTTGTCCGTCACCCAGTCACTCGATTAAATTTCAGTCTTTTTTTGGGCTGGTCAAAGAATTTTATAATAGTCATCATCTGCGTATATAAGCCAGTGAGCAGTCCTCTCTCTCTCTCTCTCTCTCTCTCTCTCTCTTTGTGTCTTTATATATGTGAATATGTGTGTGGTTGTGTTTGAAGGTTTGGGCTCATTCTCAGTAATTGCATTTATGGAAATATTCTTTCCTTTTTTGCCCTTTAGTTCTTACGTCTTGGTTCAAGAAATCATTTTTTTCACACTTTGAAAAAAGGAATTTTTAGCTGGGATTTGTGGCTTAAAACTGCAGGAAATCGGGAGAGAAATGGAAAGCTGGACCGCCACAGCACATATTTTGTCTGTTGATTAGCGTCAGTGTCCCTGCAGTGATTTATGTGAGGCAGCTAGCATGAGTAATGTAAGAGCACACGTTTCTGTGTTTGTTGCTTTTCCCAAAAGAGGGTTGAAAAATTAAACACCTGCACGGATCTATAACTAGGCTAAACATTCCGATAACAAACAGCCCGGAACAAAATAAGCCTATGACAGCATTTTCATATACGCTGGATTGGATATATTTCCCATCACTCAGGGGTAACAATTTACAAGGAACAATAATTAAAAATTGATATATTAGTATGTTATGTCTGCCATTGTACAACAATTCTTGTAAAAGGCTTTTGTCCAATCAGAATCGAGGACCAGAACTAGCTATTGTATAATTGTTCACAGTTATATTTTACAAAGCAACGTGTTGTTTGTATATTAGAGGAATCTTATCATTATATCATTATATGGGCTCAGAAACATTTATACAGTGTTGTGTACGGAAGTATTAAAGATTTCACAGTAATACTTCAGTAGAATAATTCTTGTCCAATCGATTGTTTATTCCAGTTGCATTTCGTTGTACACTTAGAATTCAACTAGCCACCCCGAAACAAACAGCTAAACATCAACAGACTTTGTTTTGGTGCGATGTTGTGTCCCCTTATCTTCCTCAGAACAACTCAAAACAGCTTGTTCCCCTGGCAACACATCCCTCTTGAGATTATTAAAGCACAACAATATTGTTTTCTCTTTGTTTAGCCCTCATCGCTGGAATATGTTGTTACACTGGAAATATTACATGACAGCTTCACTGAAAGTCAGACAGGCAGATCATGTGATCTTTGGGGACCCTGTCATCTTTATTCTGTCATTTATCCTCCTTCATTTCAGCCTCTTCAGACACTTTAAAGAACTACTGAATACATCTCTATTGTTTATAATAAACACAAGGTTTCACACAGTTAGGAAATCATGGAAATTATACCTCATAATAAACCGATTTTTTGTCCTGTTTTGTCCAGATTTTAGGAATATTGGGATATTAAAGGTGACCAAATTCATTTTTCTTAGCTGTAATATTTACCTCATGCACACACAAGGAATAAATTGACAATACAAGATACATATTTGGTTTCTGTTTAGTAGGAGCTCCGTAAAATGACATTTTATTTTGGCAAGAATTGAGCAGAATACAGGCTGGACAAGGTTATTTTAAGATATGCCACATCTTACGTCTCTGCTCCTGTAGTTTTGTGTTGTTGGCTTGGTTTTGGTAAAGTACTGTTGGGCTTCTTCTTGGCTAAAATAAACGGCTGCCGGTGTTGTAAACACGTTTTGGCTGCGTTTCAGCTGAACTGTTGTGCATCATTAAATTATAGCCTGAACTTAGTTGGAACTTAGCAGGACTCACTGAGCGATGCTGGGTTTTGAGATTAGCCTTGATTTTCAATGTTTTGCTTAAAATGTTTTGACACCCTTTGGCCCAGCAGGAAATGGGTTTATGTTGCATCGTTCAAGGATTTTTATGAACAGAAACATTTGGGTAATAAAAATGTGGGCATTTATAACTAATATAGCTACAGTATATAATGACTTGCCATTGTCATATGGTGTAAACAAAATGCACTGCTTCATAGTCAGTCAATGTGATCGTAAAAACAGAGTAAACGAACAGCATTTGGGAGTTTGATTGTGACGTGTTGATAACGTTATGTGTACGTTGTGCTTATGTTCTTGCCAAACAGCAGGTGTGTACACAGATTAATCCATCTGTTCCTACATCTCTGTGTGAGGAGAGATTTCAGATATTAATACCGTGTTTGAAAGAAGTTTGAAAGTTTGGCAGGAGTTTAAAAGAAAATAAATGTTGTTGTTTATATTAAATAAGGATTGTCCGATGGTCTTTCATTAAGATGTGGATGAAAACAGCACATCTGTGCCTTGCCTTGTTGATATTGTGCTTCACAAAATAAAGTTTTGCTCACAGAAAGAAATATTTCAGTTTGAATTACCAAGGAGGCAGTAAAAGCGACAAGAATTTTCATTCATATATTTATTTATTTTGTATGTCAGACATGCACATACACCGGTGACAGACCAAAGATGTGAAATGTCATTTTGATGAAGCTATATGGGAAAACCTCACGCTTGTCACCTTTCTCTGTGTCTAATACATTCCTCTCTAATAATGTCTCCCATCTTTTCTCCTCATGTTTCATTACAGGCAGTGTGACATTATTTTCTCTGTATCACGCTAATGATGACAGTGATATAACCTCATCATATACCTGTAGCTATAGTCAAAATCCAGACAGGCATGAGAAATGACGTCATGCTGAAATGACGTCAGTGTGGCAGAAGAAATGTGATGTTGCCCTCTAGTGGCACACATGCAAAAACTACATTTAAAATCAATAGCAGGTTTATAATAAAGTGTGCTTTCAGGTAAAAACCTCACAGTCACATCAAAACAATCTACAGCTGTTTATTTCCACTTCTGTGTTTTATATTCACCCAAGGCGCTGAAGAAGTCATTCTCTTCTCATCCCCACCATGTTCTTCTGGAGTTTAGCCAGCACTAGCTAACACTGAACAGCCCCCTGATAACAAGGTTTGTACCCTGTTAAACTGTCAGCAGGAAGTGTGAAAGGATAACAAGTGCAAAGATTGTTTCTTTTTCCCGTTTGTAATCACAGATGGTGGAAATTTCGCTCAGGCAAAATGAGCAACATTTGTTTGAGCAAAACCTGATTTTTTAAGTCATCATAACAAACCAAATTTTGACCTGTGATGTTTTTATCGTTTTTGACATTTGTGTATTCTGTTAAATAATCCATTTATTGTAGACGGACTCAAAAAATCTCAAACCATGACAACAGAAACTTTCACAGAAAGTGGTTAATACAAAAAATCTGTGTGGCTGTTTTGAAAATCCATTTTGATACAAAGTGTATTAAGTATAATATTTACAGACTTTATTTCTCTGTGACGTGGCGTGGCTTACAAATGTATATTTTTGAAAATTTTTAGCTAAAAATAATCTACAAACAAAAGTTCGTCCCCAGTCGGGTCACATATTGTTCACTACCAAAAACTACTGCACCCTTCCTGTTATCAAATGACTTCTCATAAACTTCCTGCCCCTCTGAATGGGGTGGGCCTCAAAACTAGCCAAGCCCCCAGCCGCTCGTTTCTCGAGTTCATG
>JBAJNP010010958.1:0-15577 GCA_036877545.1 Yasuhikotakia modesta
TGTTTGGATATTTTCTTTGCATTTGCAGTCAGTACCTGCTCTGAGCTGCCTCCATTGTTTGCATACTCTGGCAGCCCCTTGTTTGTGTTTGTAATCTCTAATAAACTTTTCTGTTTGCATTCACAACTGGATTTTGGAAGTCTGAGTGTGACAAATAGGATCCTGTGTTTGTTTCCCTATCTCATCTCTGACCCTACACCTGCTGAAATTATGCTGTGAAGCTGAGGATACCACCGACCTGCCAACGTTTGATGCCCAGCGAATGTCTACCTATCGACAATTTTTCACATGTATACAATATATTCTCATTAGGATCAGTAAAGCTTGCCTAGCAATAAACACCAACCCCACTACATTTTTCACAATGCATGCCATACAAGTCTTATTATATAGCATTTAACGTATATGTATATTTTGTAGAAGACCGGCTGTGCCTGGCCCTCTCACAAGGGGTTTTCTCCTTAGGACTTTTTTTTTCCTCTAGGTTTTTTTTTCTCCTAAGAGTTTCTTTCTCCTTGTGAGTCAGCCAGTGCACCTAATCATCTCGAATTTTAAGTTTAATTTCAGATTACTTTAACCGTGTAGTGATATTGTTGAGACTACAGACATTACCTTAACCTATTTTTCAGTGATTTCAGTATTTTTCTTAACCAAGTGGTTTTATACTATACTGTCATACAATTGTTTTGAATTGTTGTTTTTTGTTTGGTTTAATGTAAAGCTGCTTTGCAACAAGTGGATTGTGAAAAGCACTATATAAATAAAAATGCATTGATTTAACTGTGCAGATGTGGAGAATCAATAGGCGGGAACAAGGGGGCAAAGTTTTAATGTTTGGTTCGGGAGGTGTGGCTTACTATTACTTAATCATGAGCAAAGTTTCTAAATACTGTGTCATTGATATGTGGGTGGTTGTGATGTTCTCATCCACCTGACATCAACTGTGAATATTTAGAACTGCTCAGAAATGCTGGAAGGAAGTTATGACATGATAATTACAGGGTTTTCACAGTATGTTGTACAAATCTTAAAATAACAAGGAACCACTTGACAATGCCAAATACCTTTGGTTAACACTTACAATAGCTATTTAAGCAAGATTCTTTTGGGTTATGTTGAGTTATTTGTTCGGGAACAACTCATACAAATAAAGGTTATTATTTACAGGTTTATTGTAAATAGAAGATAGTAATTAAACAGGTGAGTTGCAATGGTAAATGTTTGTTATATTTACAGGGCTGGAGATTGTGGACATTGAGTGGAGAATGGAAATAGTTCAGGATATGGAAGAGAAGGAACAGGTGAATAACAGATACATTTTGATTAACTTTGGAACCAGGAATGAGAGTATAATCCAAATGGTGATTTAATTTTAAGTTGCAGAGCGATCTGGAGTATGTTGCTCAAAGCAAGAATATACGACGAATGCAGGTGAGGTGTGTGTTTAAATAGTGGGGTGAAGTGATAACATGCAGGTGGGATCATTAGTATTCAGATGAAGGTGTGTGCTGTGGTGGAGAGGTGAAAGATCCTGGCTCTTCTGTGACATATTAATATTTTGTATTCTCAAACCCTAATAAGTCATATTGAATTAACCTTTTGATCTTCAGGTGGTGAGATGACAAATGACTAGCTAAAAATAAAAAAGGGAACAGTCCACAAATAAATGCTGCTCTGTTTGCAGTCATAATGTAAAAAATGCCTTCCTTAGTGCAAGCACAGTTGGGATTTTTACATTTTCATTTGCATTATTTAGTAGGAAAAGCCACGTGAATGACAGGATGGTTGGGGTGGGCAAGTAGCAAATGTCAGGGTTACCTATATCCACATAATGTAGTTGAAACTGAAATGCACAGCAGTAATAGGCAAACCCCTGGAATGAAGGAAAGAGGTTTTTTCTTTGTATTGCTTGCAATTTAGCATCCTAAAACACACACATAGAGAAAGGTTGAGGGCAAGAGGTCATATAACCTGACAGCTTCATTAGCTCAAATAATAATATATATGGAAACATCTGGATTTTAGGAACAGTTATCACAAAAATTTACCATGTAAACTCAATCAGAGATGAAACAGATTCACTCAGATTACAGTGACATACCCTTCAGTCTGAGCATGTAAAATCCAAACCTTTTTAAATAATAAGCATTATATACTCTGATTACAGATTTCAGTAAAGCTGACACTTTTTTTCTGTTCACCTAACCCATAATGCTTCCCCCGAAGCTTTGCCAAACTGGGTCCCAACTAAACTACTACAGGAAGTACATAAGTGGGCAAGAGTGAATGAGAGCAGCTGTCGGGTGACCTGCCTTAACATTCCTGTAACTTATGGTGACAGAGTCAAGCAAGTTTGAGTTGCTTTACATGCTGCTGGGCTGCGGCTTGATATCTCTGCATAAATGTTGCAAATGTGTCATCCGGTATCAGTGTGTAAAATGACTGACAGTCAAACACAGCAACAATAAACAGAACGAATGTGAAATGGATGAGATGAAGGAGGAAAGAGGAAAACCTTCATAAATTTCAGAGACTTCACACACTTAACATTATCAGCTTCTACCTTAAACACATGTTCACCTCCCTTTAAGCTGACTGGATGCTCTTAAAAATGTGCTTAAAAATGTCATCTATTGGTTCTTCCTCTATTAAAAAGTCTTTATTTAAAAGAGAAACATTTGGATTTTAAATGACTATGAAGAGATTGCATGGTATCCGGTATGCTAGCTTTTCTTCATTGGAGCAGGACAAATTAACACTCTAGTTGTCATTTGATTTCACACCAAATAAAGCAAGGGGCAACTTGAATGTGCATGTGTCTGTGTGCGTGCAAGTATGAGGGACACAAACACCCTGTTTAACTTGCCCTTGGACAGTTTAAACTGTGATCTGTGTCCTGATGAAACACACTGCAACATTTCTAACTCCCTCTGACTTAGGCATGATATGCAAAAAGGTCTAAAAGAGTACATCTGAAATTGATCTTATAAATTATATGAAATGAATGAAAAACATTTAAGTGCCTTCTCTATTGTTAGTTAATTTACCTAATTTAGTAAATTCATTTTACCCAATACCTAATAACACTGTACATGTTGATGCGTTTGTACAAAAGGTTTCTTGCTTCTGTTAAAACATTTCAGATCATTCTGGGATAACCTGAATAGTTTTGTGTCTGTCATGCACACATGCTTTGTCTAAATCAAGAAAGGGCGGTTGAATTTTCAGTTTATATTTTAATATTACTGTGTGTGTGTGCATGCGTGCATGCATGTAAGAAGCAGTGAATATTTTTAATGTGGTCATATTGTACATATGTCAAAGCAGAAGAGAATTTCAAATGATTTTGATTTTGCCATTGCCCAAGAATATTACACTTAAGACACAATTAGATAATAAATATTTAACAAAATCCTCAAAACTGGTAAAACTTTTTTAATAATAAAAAATTTGGTTCAAATTATTAAAAAAAATATAATAATTAATCAAGGCTAAAAAATGTAAGTGCGCAAACAGGTCACTGGCAACCCTCCTGTGCACTCACAGCCAGGGACATGGAATAGGTAGGTTTTAACTGGCAAAATAGCATAAAGAAGCTCTTTGAGTTGTGAGATACCATCTGTAAGTACCCCATATGCTTAACCACATTAGTAATTTATAGACTGACTGACTAGAACAGCTCTATGGAAACTGATACCATGATTTCCATTTGGCACAAAGAGAGCAGTGTGGCAAAAACAAAAACTAAATGACAGACTGAGCTCATGCCTTATAACTGTCTTACAGAACAGTAACAATTAAAAACAGAAATGGCTCTGGAAAAATGAAGAAATACTGAGACAAATTTCAATACCCCCCAGTATACTTTGTCAAATGATAGCATAAAATATTAGAAAGCATAATTATTTTACAGAACTTATAACACTTATTTTACATTATTTTTTTCTCTGCTTTTGTGTATACTGTGTGTATATTTGTGCATACTGTTTGTTTAAGAGCTCCTGGAAACAAGAAAAATTCCTTGTGTGTGTGAGCACACTTAGCGAATAAAGCTTTTAATAAATGATCCTTCTTGGCAAATAAATGATTATAATTATAATGATACCCTAAATGTATTAGTTCCAAAATCTAAAATAAATGATGTGTATGATAAATATTCATCAACTGGGAAATCATTTTTTCTTTTGGACACATCATTGTGTATGTAAATTTCAAAACTTAAAACTTTCTCTTTAGTCTGAAAACATCTACTCTGTTTAGTCCAAACAGACAGATGAAAACTTCTGCACAAGACTGCCTTAAACAGCTAGACAATGATGAGTACTTTTACCTAATCAACCATAATCAACTTGGTTAACTGGGGAGGGGAGAGTAGGTCACTGGAAAAGCCTGCATTAAATGCAATGTAATTACCAGTAAAAAAGTTTGTCCAACAGTTTGGCTCCTGGCTGTTGAAAAGCAGTATCTCTAGGTTGCCTTTCAAGCATCTGTAACTAAATCTAAATCAACTAAATCTATTTGAATGTTTTTGTGATTTTACTGTTGTGTAAATCAGTGAATCAACACAAAGTCACACTTTTGATCCCAGGAGCATTTTATAGGCCTATTAACTGAAGTAACAATTTTGTGTTGTACCACTACACAACAAAAAAAGTTAATTTATTAAACCAACAGATTTTTTTGGGTCACTATATTGGGTTATTTCCTAAAACATTGGAATATTTTTTGCACACCATTCAGAGTAATAACCCAGCATTGGTATAAATTGGTTCCTGTCACAATAGTTCAAATTTTAACTTGCCTGACAGACAACAGAAGAAGAAGCTGCTGCTGCTCACTATGACACTAAGCAATATTGCTTTTTTGATACATATAACTCTTATAACAGTATAGGTAATATGTAAAGTAATGTTAAATGCTCTTTTAAATGCAGTTTTATTTTTTTTATTTTTTTATTTTAACTAAGTTGTACTTCTCTTAGGTCAGAGTCGTACTCTGGAAAATCCAGTGATCAATAATAGTTGTTGTGAATGCCAAGGCTGTTATTCACTTTAAACACCAGAAGTGATTTTTACTATAATACAGACAATGCAAAGTCATTAATGAATTGTTTATGGCAAAAAAATATTTATTTTGCCATGTGTATGCCATGTTAGCCATTATAATGTTATCCAGCTTGTTAATACAGCAGCTCGTTGGAAAATATGTCACAGACTACATCTAACACGGCAATAAGCCAATGTGTGAACTGATAATAGGAAAATATTGTGTAATATTACTGTTTTGCTTTGTTGTGTAAGATGAGTGGCTTGCTGCAGTTTATCTATATTACCTATATTCTTACGAGTACAATTTTAGCTGTATTATTTGTCTCCTTCAAAAAATTGCTCTTCAGAAGTTTTATGTTAATTGTTCCCCACAACTGTTAGATGAACTTTAAACTCATGGCAATGCACAGACGTTAACTTGTCTGTCCAGAAATATAAATTCTCTGATTATGTTTGTTACATAATAACATAATATGAGACATTTTGTTTGTGAACTATATTAGGTTCATTTTGTTTGTGAACTACATTTACTACATACACTACAACATACACATTTTGTATGTTTTAATAAGAATATGAATTGACACATATTTGTTGGATTTGAATTCAGTGTATTTGAATTCAGTCTGTTATATTGGGTCAAAATAACCCCAGATGGGAAGGTGCTATACCAACCCATGGGCGGCCATGATGGGTGCCATGACGGGTGCCGACTCAGGACGGGTGCTGACCCATGACGGGTGCTGACTCAGGATGGGCGGCCATGATGGGCGCTGACTCAGGATGGGCGGCCATGATGGGCGCTGACTCAGAATGGCCGGCCATGATGGGCGCTGACTCAGAATGGCCGGCCATGATGGGCGCTGACTCAGAATGGACGGCCATGATGGGCGCTGACTCAGAATGGACGGCCATGATGGGCGCTGACTCAGGATGGGTGGCCATCTTGTCATGTGCAACCACTGTAGCCACTGAAGGAAAAGTAAGCTTAACTTGTTCCTTCATTTTTTTTTCTTTCTGGGTGGACGGGTTTGAGACCCCATTTCTGACAGAGCCTCATAGCAATAACTCATTGCACTAGATGTTCTAGACTCAAGATACAGCAACAAGCCTTCCTGTTAGCTCAACTGGTAGAGCATTGCGTTAACACCGCAAAAGGTAATGTAAATGTAAAAGCAAGGTGCACACTGAAGAGTTTACAAGTTTAAAGGGACCTAGAGTCAAAAACATTTCTAGTCTTGACGGAAAATGGCAGTATACCCGCCTAAAAGAACATAGGAAAGTTCCAGACATTTTGAACCAATCTAAAGCATTTAAATTTATGTTTTAAAATGAGTGCCTGAAAAGTGTCTTATTGCACAATAAGCCTCTCACTCACCCCATCGTCACAAAAATGAAACAAAATATAGTGTAGCGACCTGGGGCATGACAGGTAATTGCGAGTGTGGTGTAATTAAAGATGTCTAATCATGTTAAAGCACCAACCGCGATTGTTTCCGTCATGTCGCCTGTGTTTGTTATTGTTATGTGTAATTCTGTGTTTATTGTTGTGTTACGTGTTCAGTGTTGACTATCGTCGGGGCGATTGGTGTCTGTAAGAGGGGCCCCATGGCGATGGTCAGATGTGTGTTGTTTTTAGTGTGGTCAAATAAACGGGTTCGTTGTACAAGTGCGTCCGTGCCGTTTATTCAGGAGCCGTGCCGGGATCCCGTGACGCTCGRGGCCGTGCGGTGAATGGGGCACGASTGTTCACGTAGGAGACATACTCGCGGCCAGAGTAGCCGCTCGTCAGTTCGTCGTGCCCATCTGAAAACCCACTCGTAACAGACGCGGGTCGTTACAATAGTTTACATAGACCCGTCCCCCCACACAGCCCCGCTAATGTTATTGCGGCAGTGCAGTTGTGAAGTCCAAGACAAAATGGTGATTCGCGTTCATAGGTGAGCTGCTCTCCCCGGCTGTACAAGTTGTGTTCAAACCTTTCATGGCCGTGATGCACGGCTACGGTTTATTTTAACCGGATCCCATGACATTTAGCCGCATTTAGCCTCCGTTTTACATCGGACAGTTTTACAAACCTGCCGCGTCTCTCAGTGTCTGATGCTCCACATCAAGCTCAACAATCATCACAAGCTGTATTACATTGTTAGATTAGATTGTGTTTTTAATAGTTAAAATGAGAACATATTCATTTTGATGTGTGTGCGGCTAGCGTTGGCAATGTAAACAAACGTTAGCAGCATCCATAGATTTAGCGCTTAGCACAGATAACAATATGAAACACGAAAGTAACTTCTCAGATTTATTTAAGAGTGTTGATACGAACCGCTTTCTTCCCCCGGATACAAGAGAGGCTGTCGGACGGATCTTAAGGAAACCTAAACCTCACTGTTCTACATGAAAATAGCCGTGTGATTGTAATCAAGTTTAATGTAAAGAAGTTTATATTATTAAGATTATTTTATATTATTTATGTTTAATACTTAAAGATAATCTTCACTGTTACCCTGTTTGTCAGTCAATTACATAGTTGTATTCTGTTTAGAATAAATTAACACTCAGTTTTGTATTCATTTTTATTCAATATACATTCAGATCACCTTTACTTTACCAGTCAAGTCATGGCCAGCAAAAGCCTTCATCTTGAATTTGAAGAGGACATTGAATATGTTAAGATGATGAAAATCTGCATTGCCTTCAAGGCATATAGAGAAAGGAGAATGGCATTTAGTACATTTTAATACATTTGTTCTGGATATGATTCAAAATGATATCTGCCCTGATTTAATAAAATTTGTTATTGCAGTGATGTACTTTCTTGCTCTCTTGTTCAACCAAATGTGGTTTCGTTTCATTACACACTGCTAGTCGATGGGTCACCTTGGGTCTACCTGTCCCTTTCTCTGAGTGACAAATGGCCATGGTATATGTTAAAATAAATATAGTAAGATATAGTAAATATAGTAAGATATATATGTTTGTTAAATATACTGTTATACGTTTATGTTCTCTCGTTGAGTGTTACTCATTATGGCAGTGACTGGCGAATTGCACAGCTTTAAATAATGATAAACTTTTGGCCCAATTATGCTGTCATGTTCATTAATTCTCGACTTTACATCGTAGCTCAAATCTATTAGAAATAGTTCTGTTTTCATTTCAAAAGGGGCAGATGCGCACCGTCAGCCCAAGATTAACACCCAAACCTGAAGCCTCCAGTATTTACATATAGTATACTAAAACTATAGTATTAGTATAAAGTCATGATTCATGATGATGCAAGTGATTAATGTCCAAATGGATGTAGTGGCTGTTACTTGATTTTGACAGGAGAACTTTGTGGGCACGTAACACTGAAAGCATTCAAACAAACTTTCCACATAACTTACCATTGAGAAACATATAAATCCTGCCCTTGCTGAACAGGTTATTCCTCTAATTCAGTGTCCTCCTCTGATTCGGCTCAAACATATAAGGCTGAATCTGCGCCATAGCTGTCGGTTCTTGTGTTCGGGCCAGTAAATGGTTCCGCAAATGTTTAGAAGCCAGGAGACAACGTCACATAATTATTCTTTCGTGTGGCAGTGAAGGCAGCCAATCACCATAAAGCGCTCCGCATATTATTATGAGGTTGTCAGAACCCCTCCAGTGGCGCAGAATTTGCACAGAATGCTCAGATTCAACCATTAAATAGCCCCACCATAAAATAGTTTTTAAAAGAGGTTTTTATACAGCTTCTGGGGCATTACAGACTTAACCAAAGTGCTATTCTCTCTATGTCACATCACAGAACAAGAATCTATACTCTGCTCAACCGCTCAAGTCACCTTTAAACACGTCTCTGACACCTCTTTCTGTCGACTCCACCCTAATGTGGCTTGCCATCTTGTGGGTGTTCTCACTTGGCCTCCTCCCTCTTCACCTCCCTCCGTTTGTTTTTATTTACTCTAAAGTCAATTTTATGACTTTACCTTCATTTATTTTTTTTCCATTTTATTACATATAATGAAACAGCTTCAATTATAATTAATTATTACTTGCATACTGATAATTAGTTACTTGCACCCCTGCCAATAATTTATTCTAGTTCTCTTTTTCCCCATTGTAATTCCCATGCTTTGTTCCCATATACGACTGTTTTTAAATTAAAGTACTATAGTCAGTAAAGAGAACTAGAAGCACTTCCTGTCCTGGTTCCTTTTTCCCATCCCTCACCAACCAGACTCTCTTTGGGCTCAGAAGCCCGCCTTGTGGTCTCCTCCACCCGGAGAGAGGGGCTTGGCTATCCACCTTCCACTCTCTGAGGAAGTGGATGTAGAAAGCATTGATGAGTTCTATCTGTATGGGCACGATTTTAAAACAATGCCATGCGTTGAGCAGATGCTTGACAGCTATCTGTCTCCCAATGCTGAATTTCATCAGGATAAATGTAGTAATAAATGAAGTATTTCTCTCTCTCAGTTAAATTCCTTTATTGGCACGATTGTGTGCACTTATCACTCTCTCTCAATATATTTATATACTTAAGTACATAAGGCCCCTGCAGTGGTGGCTCAAGACCAAGGAGTTTTTTTCCCAAGGGGAAATCCATTCCACATGATCAAGGTCATCAGACATTGTATCCGTACCTTAGACATGTGGAGGAAATCTTGGCTCCTCTCTCAGGGTCTGGCGCTGAGAGCTCTTGGTCACTGCATTATGCTAGTGACAGATGCATCCCTCACCAGCTGGGGTGCGGTCACCAGCCTGTGATCTATGGGAATGTGACCATCTTACTTGACACATCAACTGCATAGAAATGCTAGCAGTGTTTTGGCTCTAAAGTCTTTCCACCAGACCTGCGAGACCGCTGCATGTTGGTGCACACCGACAACACTGCTGTGGTGGAAACTACTTGGCCTCATGGCAGCTGCACCCAACAGAATTCCTTTTGGCCTGCTGTGCATAAGGCCCTTCAGTAGTGGCTTGCAACCAAGGTTTTTTTTCCCAGAGACGGAAACCCACTTTGCATGATCAAGGTGCTTTGGACATGTAAGGACACCTTGGTTCCTTTCTTATGGCCCAGTACTGGGAGCTCTGTCACCGTGTAACACTTGTGCATCCCTTGCCGGTTGGAGAATGGTCATGCGTGATTGCCCAGCCCAAAGTGTGTGGAGGTTGTCATCTTTCTTGGCACATCTACTGTTTGGAAATCTAGATTTGAAACATTTTCTTTCGGGCCTGGGGAAACTTTCCTGGATGCAACTTTCCTGGAGAGCAGACATCCTGTCGATACAGAGGCAGAGGCCCGCGGATCAAATGCTTCACTCTGAGGTTGTGAAGCACATATGCAGAAGCTTTGGGCAAGCCAAATTGTACCTCTTTGATTCTTACGATAGTGCAATGTCCCCTTTGATTCTCTTTGGCTCTTCCAGCTCCATGGAGGCTGGATGCCATGGTACAGACTTGGCCAGGGCTTTGTCTGTATTCCCTTTTCCCCAATCTCACTGCTCCCAGGAGTTCTGGCCTGGCTGTAGTGTTGGAGGCTCTCTATGCTCCATTCTTTGAGCCTGTTGAAGAGATTTCTGATATCCATTTTTTGGCTAAAGTGGCTTTTTTACTAGCCATCACCTCTCTGAAGGGAGTTGGTGACCTTCAGGCTCTTTTATGTGGTCCTTTCTTATCTAGACTTTGTGCCTCTACGGCCAATGCATTTTACTACCCCTGGTTGTGGTGTGTTGCTGAAAGTGCCTTCTTCAACACTACGGCCGGTCATGCTGCAGGCCTTTTTCCTCAGGAACAAGGGTTACATACCTAACCTGAGACGTTTTCCTTGTTTCTTATAAGACTCAAACTGAACCATTATGAACCATTAGGGAAACACTCAATGATCATGTTGACAGGCCTTCTTAGTCTTTATATTAACCCCCTTTTGCAATAATCTGCCAACTAGTTAAGGATAAACAATGTTAAGGTTGTGCCACTAACTGCTTTCCCAGTTAGCTGCACAACACATAAGCCATACAATTATTATAAACCTGTGCAGAGTTGCATTGGCCAAGAATGCTTTTCTCCTTCTTCCAGTGTGCCAACAGGTCTCTATCATCCAGCCCTGCCACCCACTGGGACCAGATAGAAATCTGGCTAAGCACAATCTGGCTTGACACCAAGCTGCCAGCAACCTACAGTACCTGAGCCAGGAACATCTGGATGACAATTTGGAATGACTGATAACCCATGTTCAGACACAAAGCTACAACCACAAAGAGCTGACCAGGATTACTGGTGCCCTCTTCCACAATCTTATACTCTTCTGGCAGCATTAATTCAGTCTTAGGAAGGAAACACAGACTACTGCTCACTTAAAACTCATAAGGACCTGCATTTTCTTACATGCACACACAGACTCTTGTGGCAGCATTAACAGTCAGGTATGCCACATGCTGCGTACTTGATCTTCTACATTCAAAACAGGCAGTAAGACAGAGTACAAGGCTGCAAAGTACAAACTGAAATTATAGTGGCCAAAAGGCAGTACAAAGAGAACAGTTTTTACTCTACTGCCAGTGCTGGTAGGATGTGGCAGGGCCTGCTGCACATCACTGACTACAAGTCTACCATGAACAGCACTACCAGCCCTCAGACAGCTTGCTGGATGACCTCAACACTTTCTACACCCGCTACACCGAGACCTCCAGACACACACCCAGGACACCCCTCCCCCCTCCTACTGTATCGTCAGCTGTGGTTCACTGAGGAAGATCAACATCTACAAAGCAGCAGGGCCAGATAACATTCCTGGGCGGGCCCTCAGAGCTTGTGCAACAGAACTGGCTGATGTACTCACGTCCACCTTTAACCTCTCCCTCAGCCTAAACACTGTCCCAACCTGCTTCAAAGCCACAACCATCATCCTCCTGGCGGAGCTCTTCCCCAACCTGTCTGAATGACTACAGGCCAGTAGCACTCACTCCAATCATTATGAAGTGTTTTGAGAGACTGGTGCTGACCCACAGGAGGAGCATGCCAAATACTTCGGATCCCCTACAATATGCATACTGCATACTTAGAGCTGATGAGCGATCTTCTGAATACTCAGTTTATCGCTTTGGATAAAAGCGTCTGCTAAATGCATAAATGTTTACATTAATTCTGCTGCACCAGGTAAAGACTAACATATGTATTGGTAAATGGCTTATAATTAGGCATATTTCCCAAAACACCCACATTTACTACAGCAATTTACCTCATTAATATTAACAGAACTGTGTTATCTTGTTAATTCTATAATCTTTGGTAATGTTAACATACCTGCAATGCGAATTACAGCCCTCTCTGCTGGGTCAAGCACCTCTGGTGAGGCAGACTTGGAACGTTTGATCTTCTGGTGTTTGGGAAGGTTCCAGGCGAGTGTGTCTCCTAGTGATAGAGAGCTGCTCCTTTCACTGGAGCTTTGATCCACCGGAGGAAGTTCTCTCAGCTTCTCCCTGCGGCCAGCAGCCATTACCTACAACATTCACAGGAAATAAAAAGCAGCCAATGTATTACATGCATGTACAAATACATGTATTCACACAGAATCAAAACTTTAGATTGCACATGTAATACATATATCTTAAATAAGTCATAGTGTCTTGCACCCCTGCCAATAAATGTCAGTGTTTTTAAATTAAATCTAATAAAGAGATCTAATAAATGAAAGCCATGCTTCATACTGATGTCTTTGCTGTTTATTTATTTTGTTTCTCTTTCTCTCTTTTCAGCAGACAGTGAAAACTACAAGAAATAAAGTTTTCATGCATATTTATACATAAATGCATATTTATACATTTAAATATGCATTTCTTTGAGTGCTTTTTCACAGTCTCTTATTAAAATGTCCACTGAAATGCTTATGAACGTGTAAAAAACCTTAATCCAGTAACATCGCCATTTTCATACAACATTGTTCACATAAACTGACATAAAACATCTCTATACACACAATGTAACAAACGTAAACACAAATGACCGTGTGCTCCCTCTTAGACCATGCAGATTAATGAAGTGTTTTCTTCAGGCTCTGTAGTGTTTCTGCCTTCATGATAGTTTGACCCATAATGCTATTGTCACACACACCACTTAACATAAACATGTCATCTGTTACGCTTGAAGTCTTAAACCTTTTCAGGGAACTCATTCTTTGCTTATGACATTAAATGTCACATTTACACATATTTAAGTATTTGTAAACAATAAATGAACTTATAATAAACATAAAATATACAGAGGTCTGTCAAAATGTGACTTGGACATTTACACGACCTAAAAACCTCTTTAAAACGATTTTATGGTGGGGATATTTATTGTGTGAATTTGTGCGTTCTACGCTAATTCTCACCTCATTATGAATTCTGAAGGCTTCATGCTTATTGGCTGCCTTCACTGCCACATGAAAAAAATAATTATGTGACATCGTCGCCTGGCTCCTTTACTGGCATGAATACACGGACATATAATATATGACAACATATTTATCTTTATATTTATTTTAACATATACCATTGCCACTTGTCACTTGTCAGAGGAAGGGACAGTTAGACCCAAGGTGACCCATTGTCTAGCAGTGTGTAATTAGATTAATCCATATTTGGTTGAGCAAAACAATACATAATTGCAATAACAAATTTTATTAGTTAAGCAAATTGGGCAGACATTAACATTTTGAATCATGCCCAGAACAAATGTATTAAAATCTACTAATAAATGCCATTCTCCTTTTTCCCCATGTGTTGCAGGCAATGCAGATTTTCATGCTGGCCGTGACTTGAATGGTGTTGAACTAAATGGCAGTGAAGCTGCAGTAGTGATAGTGCCAACAGCCTGTATGCCTGGCAACAAACTAAAGTAAGGTTCTGAATTTATATTGAATAAATATGAATACAAAATTCTTGTGAGCAGCACACCTATGAACGCAAGTCTGCATTTAGCCTTGAACTTTAAAACATTGCTGCTGCAGTAACTGTCACAACTGTGGTCACAACAGATTCATGTGCAGGCTTTTATTTAGGCAACGAGGCATGGTCAATCAGGCAGAGTCAAAACATAGGCAAACAAGAACAGTGAAGGTAATCCAAAAACTCTAGTCAAACAACACAGCGAGGGGCAGGGGCAGGCAGCAAAACAACAATATCCAAAACACAGTCCAAGTCCAAAAACACAAAGAGCAATCCAAAAACACAAGGGGAAAAAACACAGGGAAAATGTAGAGGGTAGTGATGGGAAGTCCGGCTCATTTCCGTGAATCGGTTCATTCGAACAGTTCGTTTCAGGTTCTTTTAGGCGCTAACGTAATGACGTCATTCGCAGGGACGCAATGTCGAGATCTCCCGGTCACTCAGGATGAAAATACACACAGCACACTCCATTAATGTCTCTAATCATAACTTCAGTCAGTTTAAAACATCATCATCATCATCTGATAAGTTTATCATATAATTTTTTTGAAAATTATATGATAAACGATTTAACTTTTTGAAAAAAAGTTAAAAAGAAAATACATTTGTCTATTTGCTATTGAATAAACTTCAAATTTCCAAATTTCCTATTCTAATTCAAGTCGTCGGTTCACCCATGCTTATTGCTCGCAGCATTTAGCACTGTAGCACAGCATCAGTTGTGTCATCAGTAATGTCCATTGAAGAATTACACATAGTCAGACGCCTATTGGTGTTAGCTGAACCACACATGCTCAGTATCAATAACTCATCGGTTCTCCCAAATTGGAGTCGGACAAGAGAAACAGCTCTCGGTTCAGTACTGGTAATCCGATTCCGAAAACCGCCTGCAACCGATTCCTATGTCCTAACTCGAAGACACGCCTCTTGTAGTGTACTGGTGAATCGGGTGATCCGGATTCCGGAACGAGAGAACTGCGAACCGTTTCGAACGATTCAGTCCGGTTTGGTGAATTGGTTCGACCGGTTCAGTAAAAAGAACCGGCTCAAAAGAACGATTTGTTCACGAACCGGCCATCACTAGTAGAGGGCAAACCAACACTTCGCAACTTCCTGTTTGCTAGGCTAAGGTTTTATAGCTAGCAAACAGGAAGTTGCTGCAGAGGAAGCAGAGGGAGCAGACAGACAGTCACGGGGCTTGGGCTCCCTCTGCTGTCCAGGTGTTACAGAGGACGGGAATATGCTAACTATTTTTGTGAGTGGGTGAATGAAACACTTATGACGTAATAAGGTGCAGCTTTCCAGATCAAGCCATTTCAGGCACACATTTTTAAAACAGAAATTTATATACTTTAGAGTTGTTCAAATTGTCTGAATGTGTTCTTTAAGGTGGTGTAGCGTGTGGTCCTGAGGCCACATGAGGGTCAGGGGCCATCTGGATGATAACAGCTTCAGATATGACTTGGGAGTAGGGGAAAGCTCACTTTTACCCACCAGGGGGGCCAAAGGTCCCAGTAAACCATGCCAGGTCCAGAGATGTTATCACCTCTCTGGCCCGTTCGGAGATCATAAAATGGGGCATAGATCAGAGGTTTTGTTGTCCTAACAGCTTTC